>WBNM01032736.1:26994-49166 GCA_013399055.1 Ramphastos sulfuratus | reverse complement strand
TCCAGGAGCTGTCTATTCATCCATGCAGGCCTCCTGGCATTCTTACCTGCCTTCCTCTTTTCTGGGATGCATTGTTCCTGAGCCTGGAGGAGGTGATGCTTCAACAATGACCAGCCTTCCTGGTCCCCTCTTCCTTCCAGGGTTATTTCCCACAGCACCTTGCCAAGGAGATCCCTGAAGAGGCTGAAGTCCGCTCTTCTGAAGTCCAGAGCTGTGATTTTGCTATGCACCCTCCTTGATGCCCTTAGAATCCTAAACTCTACCACTTCTTGGTCACTGAGAATCCTAAACTCTACCGTTTCATGGTCACTGACCAATGGTGCTACCCCTTTGCAGAAGCCTCAGTCTCACCCTTAAGGAGTCAATTAAAGACATTCTGCCAAAACAAATCCTGATTGTGGGGTCCTTTGTTTGATTACCTGGAGCCCCAGAAAGTAGCTAGCAAACCTAGAGACTATTTCAAAGATAACCCAACTAAGCACCTGGATTTAGAGGTTTGAAGTGTCTCAGGGGAAATGTTTGTCACATTTGAAGAAACTTGAGGGTATATAAACAGGCTAATCAGTCACCTGGCAAATCTCTTCAAGCTCTTCCTGTGATATGGAAAGCTGACTGCCAGAAAATGTCAGAGTCAGGTCTCTGAGTGCTGAGCATTTTGGACAAACTTCACACAAGGCCAAGGTACCAAATGTGAAGGAGGCAAATGATTGTGCTCATCTGTCATTTCATCTTCTCAGCTCCATCACCCGTCCCAAGGGTTTCGGTTTGGAACCGTGCGAGAAAGCAGCGCAGAAGACTACGTGAGGCAAAGCTTCCCAGAGATGCATGAGTACATGCGACGCTACAACGTCCCTGCAACCCCGGATGGAGTGGCATATCTAAAGTGAGCCTCTGCACACAACAGCACAACTGACCCCTCAACCAGAAAGCACAGCAGTGAGATGGTGATGGGTTCCCCACTTTTGTTGTCTCTTATCCCACAAAACAGTAGCTGGAGGAAGTGTGCCAGGTAGAGAAGAAAGGACATAATCACCTGAAGGGAGTGGTACTTGAGAACAAGCTAGCATAGTAGCAACTGGAGTGCTTTCAGGGGAAGCAGTGCTTCACAGTGACTGCTGGGGTGTCATCAACCATGGGTAACATATAAATCCTGGCAGGCTTCTGTGCTTGGGAGTCCTTCATCGAGCTATGGAAAGCATTCATTAAAAAAAATCCCAGGCTAATCAAAAGCTGGAAATGAGGTTCCTCAGCATCTTCAGCATGCTGGGAGAAGGTTGTTAGAGAGAAACCTTAAAGCATTTATCATTAAAATGAATAAAAGAAGCATTGTACTGATAAAAAGTAATAAACACTAGGCTTTCTAGCTTTAGGGAACTGTGGTATCACTGCATTTCAGAAACACTTGTACCTAACCATCTAGGGTCACACAATTGATTCACTCTGCCAGGAAATGGGAGAGGTGATAATAAGGTTGAAATAATTCATTCATTTTACAGATAGAAGTTGTATAACAGATGGCCTGAGAATTTTTCAGCAGAAGTTGCTTCCCATTTATGTATTTTTCCCAGACCCATTCTAATAATTAAGATACATAACAGTTCCTTTGGGTTAAATTGGAATCAATCCATTGAAAGTAATATAACCACAGCAGGAGAATGCCTGGACCTTTAAGGTTAAAAATGTAGAGGGCACAGTCCCTAAATCAGATGAGTACAGGTGCTGCAGCTATTCTTTTATATGATCATTTTGTGAAAGCAAGCTATTCATAAATTGTTAGTGAAATTCAGTCCTCTGTGTTCATGAAGACTGAACAGAGACAAAAGCTGCGTTTTTGCTATAAATGACTAACTTTTACATCACAAAAAAACCCAAGACAGCACTAACATTTTAGCACTTTTTTATCTTTTCCAATAAGCTTTGTACTTTGAATTGAGTTGGAATCTAAGAAGTTCTAGGTTATTCCATCTTTCAGATCGGTAGTACTTTGTGAAAGCAAAGTCCTACACCTATTGTCCTGCCGTAGATACATAAAGTTTGTATTTCATGCACGATTCCCTTCTTCAAATTATAAATGTTTTACATTTAAAATAGCAGTCCTCATTCTCTGTTTTCAGTCTAGTCTCGAGGTCTGTGGTAATGAGTTGGACTTGATCTTTGAGGTCTCTTCCAACCTTGCTTATACTGTGATACTGTGATACTGTGATCTTCCAGACAGCTGCATAGATAAATGTTCAGTGAGCATCACTGAGTCTTAGACTTTGATGAGATTCTGTTTGTGAATTTGATGTTAAATACAGACATGACCCAGAGAAACTCGATGCCTTCATCATGGATAAAGCACTCTTAGATTATGAAGTATCAATAGATGCCGACTGCAAGCTTCTAACCGTGGGAAAACCTTTTGCCATTGAAGGTAATACTCAGTTTTACAACATAGTGCTCTGTTTTCCATGTGGTGCATTTGCTTTGTTGTGACTTGGTATTCTTAGTGGAAGTTGAAGACTGTGGTAAGATTCTCGGTGATTGAGCAGAACAAAAGCACCCCTTTTTGTTGTTTTGTAAGCTTTCAGATCCCTTGTACTATCCATTGCCTTGCTCTATGTAGGAGCTATTCAAAATGGTCAGACAGTCCCTCTCCAAACAAGTAGGAGGCACAGTTTGTTTCACTGCTTGCAATGAAATAAGGTAGCTTCTGAAAACAGTCACGCATTTTGTAGGCTCGCTTTCATTACACATATTCAAGACTCAGTGAAATAATGCTCAAAATGCTGTTCTATAGTTTCATTCTCATCTGAAGCAGATAAATATTGTGCCCATTTAAAAGGTCGGCTTAAGTTTCTCACTGACTCTGTAGCTAATTGAAGATAAGGGAGCCTGCCCTGGTATGTGGCCTCCCACAGCCCTGGTGTATTGGCAAGGACAGATTGGAAGGCAGCATGGAAGCAAGGCTTATCTGAAGCTGCCTCCAGCACGAGTGAGCACATCACCAGCCATTACACTTCAGGAATGACTTTAGTGATAGATGGCCAATGAAAATGATTGAAGCTCTCTCTTTCTTTCCCCGCCCAAGGGCAATCCCTCTGAACGCTCCCATCAAGCATTAAAACAGCCTTCTTCAGAAATGTTCAAACCTGATTGAGGAAGGCAATATCCTAAATGAAGGCCAGGGGAAGCTGAGCATTTTAATCATTTCAGCTACAAGTCACCAGCACTAGGCATTTTGTAGAACACTGCTTTTTGTTATACCTCATCAGTGTCTCCCATTTGAATTCACACTAGCAACCTGAAAGCAATCCATTTTCTTCTTTCGCTTTTGTTATGGGGGAGGATAGATGCACAGAGGAATGTTCAGGGTGTAGCAGGGTTTCTGTGTGTGCAGCTGCATATTATTCCACCATGTGTATGCAACTTGATCAACCTTCCATTTCAGAAAGGTCAGCTCTGCTGAAGCTTCCACAGCTTTGAATCAAGTAAAGCAAATTGCATTACAGAAAAAAACAACCCAAATAGTATGTTTTTACATAACTGGACTTCATGTCACCTAATTATGAAGCACCCAGATACACATGTGATATTCATGAACCCTAGCTGTGCTTTCTCTGAAACTATTTCTTCAATATTAGAAAGTATATTCAGGTGGAAATACAGGCACAATCTACAAAAATCAGCAGCGAGGGAGACTATTGTGTTGTAGGTACATGTATCACCACATCACTGCATCATTGAAATTCAAGCCACTGTGCTGGCAAGTGTACCATGCAGGTACATGTGTAGGTTTTGCAGTTGTTTGGTTTTGGGGTTTGGGGTCTTTTTTTCATTCTTCCTGTGTTTTGTTTTAGTGTTGTGTTTGGTTGGGTTTTTTTTTTTTTTTTTTTTTTTTTTTTGTTTTTTTTTTTTTGNGTTTGGTTTGGTTTGGTTTTTAAGGAGACAGTCTGAAATTCTGAATTCTGAACTAAAAAAAAAAAAAACCACAACAAAACCCAACAAAAGTTCACAGTGGACTAGAAAGGAATCTCCGCATGACAGTTGGCAGGCATCTGTGCATGCAAGTACATGTCTTTCAGGCAGGAATTGTATTTGTCTTTTTTCTAAAGTCAAAAACCCAGATTTCTGCAGATGAAAGACCATATCTGCAGTTACTGAATCTGTTGCCACTTTACGCAAAGTCCTTTACCAGCATTTTAATGTGGTAAAAGACAACACAATGGCTAAAAAACTTATTTATCTGACAGTCCATGTCACTGTCAGAGCAGAACTGCAGAAATGGAAAGCATAGCCTCTGGGCTTTAATTTGCTGTGTGACAACACTATATATACATTTACATGCACACAGCTCTTCATCAGAAAATACATGAGAAGAAAATGCCACATCTGACACCACAGTCATGTCCACTGACCTAAAAGTGTAAAGAGATCGCAGAGTGGTTTGCTTGGCATTAAGGCCTTTTTTTGCTGAAACAAAGTCAAAAAGAGGAACTGCTAGCAAGGGGATGCAAAAGACTATTTCTAGGGTTAAGACAGATTTATTCGTCTATCTGTACCCTACCTTAAGTGAATTATGTCCCAGTTTTAAATATTTGCTTTGTGGCATTAATAATTTTGAATTTGCATGTCCAGATTTATTTGTACTCATTGTTTTTCACATCAAAAAGTCTCACCTCAACACTACCAGACTGCAGTAAGCCAGCATCCAGGTTTGAACTGGTTTGCTGAAGCAGAATGTCAAAGTGACCTGCCACTCTGGCAGCCAATAGCTGAAATGAACATATTTTAGCAAAAAGTAAACAAGTCAGACAAAGGTAATTGTATTGTTTTTATTTCTAGGATATGGTATTGGTCTTCCCCCCAACTCTCCACTCACCTCAAACATCTCTGAATTGATAAGCCAGTACAAGTCTCATGGTTTCATGGATGTTCTGCACGACAAATGGTACAAAGTTGTTCCTTGTGGGAAAAGAAGCTTTGCTGTCACAGAGGTAAGTGATGACCTTGGGTCATGTGAATGAAGATCTGCTCAAGTTATCAGTTACAATGTGCAGTAGACATGCACACGTGACAGAAATGGGCTACAGCTGAAGGAAAGCTTTACTCTTCAAGAAAAGAAAGAGATGCTAAGTCTGGAAGCTCTCACAGCACAAGGAGAACATCAGCAAGGCTGTGCTGCTAAGTTAGGTGTGCAGCGCATGCATCAGAGAGCACTTCTGTAAACAAATGGGCACGTAACATAGCACTGAAAAAAAGTGGTCTGGCACATCACAACAAATCTATCCAATCCCACTCAGTTGTGTGTATCACCATCTACAGGTGATGGTACGTCTCACATGGCGAATAGCTGAAATAGCTAAAAGAGACACCCAGAAGAGTAAAAGAAGAAAGTGGAAATTCAATGCTTGTACCCAAGATAGGACTTCAGCCTAGAAATAGTCTGTTACAATACCGTGTTAAGTACAGGAGAGAAATAGGTAAAAAAAAAAATATTGAGGAATCAAGAAATCCAGCATGCCTGAAGCTTGAAGCTCAAGATCCTCAAAAATATGCATTATATTCTCACTAGTAAAGAACACATAGCTGGAGTTATGATATCTCCTCCTCAGAGATTCCATCCTACATGTTCTCCATGGAGGTGGTAGCATGGCCATTTTCTCTGAAGGGAAGCCCAGTTTTTTAGGGCTCTGACTCACACTCTCCAATGGTCACCTTAGTATCTTGTCTACAAACTTCTGACTAAATCACTAGAAAACTAGCACTTCTTAGAGATAAGACAAAGAAAGTGTTTGTCTTTCTTTCATAAATTTTAAATATGTTACAAATTAAGTAAATATTTTACCTGTCATAGAAGAAAATGCAATTTATTTTTATTCAACTTACTCTGTTTTTTCCTGTTTGACTCCATGCAGTCAGTCACAGTAACATTCAACAGATTCACTGAAGCGTGGACAGTGTTCAGCACAGAAGCAGATAATTCATTTTCAAAACAATCTCAGCTTCTAAGTGGGTATTTATTCACAATGATTACATACAAAACTAGGACCCAGCATTTGCCTTTGGATAGCTAGAGTAAGGCTTTGTACTTTTCCACGTCTACTTTGATAAATTTGGCCTGTAACACACTGCATCTGTTGACCAAGAGTAATGACACCAAAATGGGACTATACGTAGGTGCACTATTGATCAGTGAAGCCTTTAAATGGAAGAAATATCCATCTGCCTTTTTTGTTACCTCTTTAGGTGATACCTGATTCTTATACATCTGCCACTCCTGCCCACAGAAGTTATTCTGTAGATTTGTTTTGAGATTCATCTTCCTACTCAGCATTTTTTTCTAATCTTACACTAAAAAATTGTATTTCCTGTGGCAGAGCTCATTGCTAGCCCTTACCATTTCTCTTACCAGCACTTTGCTCATTCCAAGTTGTGTTTGAAAACAAAGTTATCTTGGAAAGGTATGATCCAATCTAGGGCTGGAAATTTGCAGTGACTTTTCAAGATAAAAAAACAACTAAAGATGAGTTTGAAAAGTGCAGAGGTCAGTAGGGCTTCACTCCACTGTTTTGTGTGAACCTCCTCAGCAAAAGCACTTGCCCAGGGCATCTTACTCAGGCCAACGCTCGTTCAGTCATTCATGGAGAATGCAGCTAATTCAAACTTGCAATGAATTGCTGCAGTGAACTGCATCTTACCCTCTCCACCGCATGTAACTGTTCGTAGCAGTGGTTGTGCTGATTGCTAGTCTCTAGCAATACCACTTGAGTACTCTTGATTTAAAATTGTCATGGCCTGGCCTCAAAGGAACATCTTTGCTGTATATTTGCTAAGTCCCTGCTTAAGGCAGAGCATACTACAGGAGGGAAGTGGATCTGGCAAGGTTGTTATCTGGACATGTAACATCTGGACCTAATCAATGTCATCTGTTTTCAGTTTGCATACAATACACTTGGCCCTTCCTCTACCCTACTGTTATTCTCATCAATGGCACTTCAGCAGGAGCCAAGCTCCTAGGACATCTCAGCTCACCACAGACAACATTTTTTTCTTTCTGTAGTATTTTTGGGAAGCCAAATACACTGAACTGGTAATCTTTCAGCTTCCTCCTCATGGTAGTGCAACAGCTACGACATTGAGCCACTATGACAGCAGGCAGGGTGGATGGCCTGAACAAGCAAGTTGCCTGTCACTTGCAGTGGTTTTGACTTTTCAGACCACGCAGTTCCATTTAAACATAAGGAAGACTTTCCCCTGGGGGCGACAGAGCACTAGAACAAACTGCCCTGAGAGGCTGCAGAGTCTTCTTCTTTGGAGACTTTCAAAACCCTCTTGGACACATTCCTATGTAACCTCATCTAGGCATATCCCCTTTAGCAGTGAGACTGGACTAGATGATCTCCAGAAATCCCTTCCAATCCCTACCATTCTGTGAGTCTATGATGATCAGGACAGGGTGTAGAAGAAATGAGCTGGCACACTGTGGTTTCTCAAGATAATATGAAAAAGAAGGGCCACTGATGTTCCAGAAAGCAGTCAGGCTTTGGGAAAANCCACGCTGCTCTTGATGCAGTCCATAATTGTGTACAGACTGCTTCATAGCTTTTAATCTACACTTCAAAAGATGTTGTTGAAACTGTATCTTGTGCTGTCTTGGGAGGCTTATATATTCTCCACTCACAACTGCCACAGGACAAGTGAAGATCTAGAACTTCAAGACCGATTTGCACATATTTGGGCAGTTCAGTCAGGTAACAGCCAATATATTGTAAAAAAGAATTACGTATTGTTACAACATGATATCCTGACTATTAATATCAACAACTCATTGATACTTCACACCAACAGTATCCAGCCTGACCTCTGCAACAACAATATATGCAAACACACAGACAACACCAGCCCCAAAAAAATCTTCTCTTACTGCAGACCACCTACTTTCCACCACAGCTAGTGACACTAGGGAAGGCACAGTGACATGCGCTGCCTGCCAGAACCTAATCAAGAGATCCGTGCTGCTAATGATGGGGATTAGTCATTGACCATGGGCTTCCATCTGATCCAGATCTGGCACACAACAAAGAAAGTCATCCTTACTTATCATTGGTGGGATGCATTGATAGCTCTCCTCTGGAGTCTTGAAGTAACTTGTTCAAATGTGACCTACCATGGCTTGTGGGTGATCTTTGGCCTCAGCAGTCACCCAGGATGCATGATGCCTCATTCATCTTGCTGTGATTTCATCCAGTTACCATCCAGCAAATTGTGCCTTTCTGCTGTCGAGTTTTTCCTAGTCTCCTTAAAGGTCAAGAGTTAGTTTCTTTTTCTGTTATTCCAATCATCTGACAACACAACAGTCATTTTTTTCAGTCATTATCTTGAAGCTCTGGTCTATGTGTTTGTCTCTGATACAGTGCAGGCTCAAGGGAAGGCCACTCCACACAGGAAAAGAAATGGCATTGTGCTTATAAATAAAAGCTGCGCATAAGTCACCTTTTATGGTACCTTGTTACTAGTACATGAAAAACAAACACAAAGAACAAGAAGAAAGATTTTGCTGCCAAGACAATTTGCTAAGTCTGCATGTGTGCTGCCTGAGGAGGAGACCCGACCCTTGCCTACTGGCAGACTGGGAACATTATGAAGAAAGGTATTACAGAACAGTAAACATTGCATTCTAAAGGAGTTGTCTCAGTGCTGGAAGAGCCAGTGGCATCTGGGCTTGCTTTGGGGAAAAAAAGTACTTCTCAGAACGACCCTGAAGAAAAGACCGTGTGAATTTCAGGTCTGACGACAGAGTTAGGAGAAGCACATCTTGAGTCTCCTGGAAATGAGTAACAGATTTAGATTGACCTGTCGAAACTGGAATTAGACTACAGTTCATTGTCTGAGGAGACAAAGTTGTTATTCCTAGTTTACCAGCCCATAATATCACAGAAGCAAACATCTTCTCAGTACCTAATTCAGGTGATATGTGTATTGTTTTTCTGCCCACTACAGACAAGGGCTGAGAAGATGGATGAGTTGAGAGAGAAAGATTTATTACAGAAGGGAGGATTTTTCCAGACCTGTGCAGAAAACCTCACAACAAGAAGGGAAAGGAACTTGTCTTGCTATTGTAAGACAATGATTTACAGTATCTTAAAATTTAGTACTTGAAACTCTAAAGCTCAGTCTTTGCTAAGGATAATCTCCCTAAAGACATTAAATATGTATTACTTCAATGCTGCCACTTCTTTGAGGACAGAGGAAGCTATGAGAAGAAATAATAAATAAATAGAATAAACAAGTAGACTAAATAAATAACCAAATGTTTCTGCAGCAACAAATGCCACAGTCTGGAGGCTGGGACAAGTTTAAATACTCCTTAGTTACCTAAATGCAAGCATTCATCATCAGTTGCACTTTGCAAACCTACTGAGATGCCCAAATGAGTTAGAAAGCTGCTTTTCATATCCATTTATCCCTAGTAAAGCTGGAAATAATTCCTTCCTCACAGAGGTAGTGCAAAATTTAAATTCTTGATCTCAAAAAAGCTTTTTAAAATCCTCAAAGGGGAAATGCTATCAAAAAGTCTTGGTTACTATTAGAGCTGATAGACAGATAATATCCCTGTTTAATGCTTGGGTTTCAGCACTGTGTAACACCAATACCTGTGCTGTGCTTGCCAACCTACAAAGTACCCACAAAAACCTTTAGAGGCTTCTAATTAGTCAAAGCTGGACCACAGGTGCATTTGATGGCTTATTCATTTCTCTCAGTACAACCAGGCAGAGTTAACACTTTTACCGCCTGTTGTAGTAGGGAGTAAAGCAGGAGGTTTGCCCATGAAATCCAGTGATGAAACCACTAAATGCTGGTTGATTCTGCTCCCTCCTTCAAAGAGAATGTAAATATCAAATTCTCTTCTCTGCATACCCTGCCTTCTATTCAGGGTCCAAATAAGAAACCTCTCACTACAAAGGAGACAGCAGAAATGTTTAGGTAGCAATTGCAAATATGGGTTGATAAATAAGAAAAGTCTCTCCAAGGATAGATAAATAAGTAGATACTTCCACTTCTATTCTTCTATTTGTTGTGTTTCAACACCTGCCAATTTCCCAATTTGCAAATGGCAGATAACTCAGACACTGTTGCCAGTGTAGTGCTTATCACCCATTAGCTGTAACTGCCACAGCACTTATTATGGTTGCCTACTGCTTCATACCCACCACATGGGCATAATTGAGTTCCTTCTCCTAAAATGCAGGGAGCTACCTCCTGAATTTACGATGACAAAGTTGGAGCAAATTCTGTACTTTTTTATGCTGGTTTAAGAGATAATGCACCACTTTATGAAGGAAAGGGAAAAGGGAAAGGGGAAAAAAGTAGATAAAAGTGTCATCAGTTGATTCTTCCATGCCAGTAAAGACCTAGCTCACACACCAGAACCCTACCACTTCAGCAGAAAAGAAAGCAGTGATACAGAGAATCCAGTTCATCATTGCTTTTTCCAAATACATTATATGTATACACCTACAAATACATATATAAACTACAAAATAAGTAGCAGGACTTGGTGCTCTGATGCTGATTTGTATAAAGCTGTGAAAATGAGATGTGCCTCCATTAGTTTCTTTTGTTATTTAACGTGTATGTCTACAGTAATTATGAACAGACAATAAATTGCCTTTTTATAATACTACATAAATGTGCTGATAGTGCTATAAATAATCACTCTACACACTGTAAGAAACACTGTGCTAACTATTTCTCCCCTACCTCATTTCCCCACTTAATGTAGTCTCAAAAATTTCCCTCTACTGTGCAGCCTTTATCAGGCAGCTACTTCAATGCACTACCTTCTTTATTCCTAGATGAAGTATTATCAATGCTTTATTTTGGCATTTCCTTTCCTAGGAAAAGATGTCTTGTTTGGAACAATTTCAGAAGCTATCCATTACAAGTGAAAAGCACATCTGAGACGCCAGTGCTGGAATTTCTTTCACGTAGTTCCAGGGTAGAAAATTGTTCTGCAGAGCTGACATGACAGTGAGCCAGACCCTCATCAGCATAAATCAGAGCAGCTTTACTGAAGACAAGGGAGTTATTTTTCTTTTGAGGAGCTGGCCAGGTGTTCTCTCTGCAGTAGTACTGGAGAGACACCAAATACCAGCCTCAGGCTGCAGAAGATATCTCACGCATGCAGGAATCCCCACTGCAATTGCCACTGTGTCTCTTTTTTTTAATTATTATTTTGAATGGCTAGAATTGTATCACTGCATTAAACCTAATTCCCATTCTCAGAGCACTATAAATGCTTTCTACCATACAGCGACCAAGCACTGGTAGCTTTAGCCTCCCTACTGATGTCTCCTTCCCTTTTGCTTTACTTTTCAATTAGCTAAGCAAAATTCAGCTAAGCTGATTCACTGGTTCTCACACTGAGGGAGTTTATGACAATGCCTACTCATAGACCGTTATTCTGTGTGGTACCAAACAGCAGTAGCCTGGGAGCATATGTATGTATTTACAGATGTGTTCTTCACAGAATCATTCAGGTTGGAAAAGACCCTTGGGATCATCGAGTCCAATCATTAACCCTACTCTACAAAGCTCGTTCATAAACCACATCCCTAAGCATCTAAATGACCTTTAAACACATCCAGGGTTGGTAACCCAACCACCTCCCTGGGCAGCCCATTCCAATGTCTAACCACTCTTTCTGTGAGAAAATGTTTCCTAATGTCCAGTCTAAACCCACCCTGCTGCAATTTGAGGCCATTCCCTCGTTTTCTATCAGTTAGTACCTGTAAGAAGAGACCAGCACCAAGCTCTCCACAGCATCCTTTCAGGTAGCTGTAAGAGTGCAATGAGGTCTCCCCTTAGCCTCCTCTTTTCCAAACTAAATAGCTCCAGCTCCTTCAGTTGCTCTCTAAGCCCTTCATCAGCTTTAGATGACTGAGAAAATCTGTTCAGTGTATTCTTACATCTACTGTTTACATCTCAAAGTAAGTTTATTTCATACTCACTCTTGAACATTCTCTTTGGGAAGCACGTGATGTGCATTAATGCTTCTTGGAGAATCACCAAAAGCCCTTTTAACCAGTATGTCCAGCTCGTACAGCTAGCAGTCTTTTTGCTTCTTACAGACAGATACTTTATGCGAATTCAGAGATGGGCCATACTGAGGTCTTGGTTCTAAAGATCTCTGAGAAAAAGGTCAGACATGGGATTTCATTCTGCTTTTATCTTACGTGGCTTCACTGCTAATTAAAAGAAACAGGCCAAGTAACACAGACATCCAATCAAATACTTTGAGTTTTGAACAGTTTAAAGCATTGACACCTGTGATTTTTGTGTCAGCCACCTGTTCTAACTGGAAGGACTAAGTAGGTTTTTCCAACAAGAAATTCTAATGCTTAGAAAGAAGTCGTGCTTCAAAGTTGCTTCAAGCACAACTATAAGCATTAGAATGCTGTTGTGCCAAGACTTGACACTCTTCTACCCCAGTGTTGTGGTGTTCCACCTTCCTTTCCGGGCTTCAGTAACTTTCTTTAGAAATTTCTTTTAAACCTGCATTATGCCCTTCAGCACCCTTTAAGAGTTTATTCACTGGTACAGAAATTCTCTGCCCATAAATTCTGCTTAATGTGTTTCAGGGCAAGCAGGTTTACTTTGACAGAGGACTTCCAAAATCAGAGTTCATAGCCAGTGCCACATGCAAAAGTTCTCACTCTGCTAGATTGCTGAAGGCCTATTCTTGTTACAGATCTCTGATATGTTTTCTCATTTCATTGTCTTTTAAAGAGTGGAAATTAAATATGAAAACCAGAAGGCAGAAATACTGTTCATAGTTCATGGACTGCCCACTGCCCAACAAAAGTACACAAAGGAAGTTCTAAGCCTTCAACTTCAATGCACTTCATCACTCATCATTTCAAACATACTGTGATTTATCTTTCAACTATCNTGGATGTTGGGAGGAAGTTCGTTCCAGTGAAGGTGATGAGACACTGGAACAGGTTGCCCAGGGAGGTTGTGGCTGTTTCTTCCTTGGAGGTGTTTGAGGCCAGGTTGGATGAGGCCTTGAGTGACCTGTACTAATGGGAGGTGTCCCTGCCTATGGCAGGGGGTTGGAACTAGATTATCCTTGAGGTCCCTTCCAACCTCACGATTCTATGATTCTATGATTCTATGAACTAGATCCAGTTTCTTTTCTGGATTGCAGAGCTATAGTCATAACTGGGCATAATCTCCAGTAAAACACACTCAGTAAACTAACAGCAAACTGAAGCAATACGCAGGTCAGTTATCAAGGTGAAAACATCCAGATACCATCTCCTGACACACAGCTGTACTCAAGCAATTTTTTTTAACCCCCGACATGGAGAATAGTATTCTTTAATAGAAAGGCAAAAACAGAACTTGTATTCCTGGAAATATTTCCAAAGTGTCTGTGGACAGGAATTGTTATTAGCAAGAGTTTTATTTCTTGATACACTCATGAGTTTTGGATGTATGAAAAATAAAGTTACAAAGATTATATACAACATGCAAACCTAACCCACCCATTGAAGTGTTTGTAGTAAAGATTGCTGTTGCATGTGATTAGTGCTAATAAGAGACTGAAAGGCTTCCTACCCTACATGAAAAGGTGATTTGGCAGAACAAAGTGAGAGAATTCCCATTTTTCATAATTGCAGTTTTGGATTCCTAACAGAGTTTCAGTCCCGTTAACATAGGGAATGGAGAGGTGGCATCTTTTTGCTACAAAAGATTTCTCTATGACCTTCCATCAAGAATAAAGCACAAAACTAGGAAATTAATGATAATTCCCACAAAATAGGAGCTATCAGTCTTAGGTCACTGCTGATGAGGGACTTGCTCTACAGTTCATTGACGGTATTCTGTCAAGCAGTATTTGCTTTTAGAAATACAAAGACACCACAAATACTGCATTCTCATACACGTTCTTCACTTATTCTCATTAGGGAAACAGTGTAAGAGAAAAAAATTTCCTGGTCTTTGGCTGATTCTCATTCCTCTGACAGATCCTTTGCTCCGATTGAACACCAAGCTTTCTGCAGTGCAGAAAGCCTTTGTTGTGAAGAGTATGCAGACTGCTCTGAAGCATTTCACCACCCAGAGCACATTTCCAAATGACAAAGCAGAAATATCTGTTAAAATACACTAACAGTTTGCTTACTTCATTAACTCCTCCTTTCGATTTTATTCACAGACACTGCAAATGGGCATCAAGCATTTTTCTGGGCTGTTTGTGATGTTGTGCATTGGGTTTGGCTTGTCCATTCTCACTACCATTGGAGAGCACATTGTGTACAGACTGGTCCTACCACGAATCAAGAAGAAGTCCAAGATGAAGTACTGGCTCCATACAAGTCAGGTAGGTATTCAGGAGGAACCTTGTGAAAGTCATGTGGCTGATTTATAAGAATGTCTTAGCAAGAACAAGGTGTAAAAGGTTGTAGGAGCATGGGTGATTGGTAATTTTAGTGTGACACCAGCTCCTGGAATTTTAAGAGGCTTACTTAATGATGGAATGAGAAGTGCAGAGGAAGAAGTTCAAATACAACTAAGAGCCTACAGAGGAGACCTTCCTATTTGCACTTGTAACCTTATAGCTCTTTTGGAGACCAGCGTTATTATTCTGAATGAACCAAAACAATTTATCTCACTGTTAGAGGTTCTCAAATTTTTTATACATGCAGGAGGTGTTTCATTATTCTAGCAAAAAATAATGTAAGAAAATTTCTCTAGATGTTTGCTCTAAAGGAAAAGTTTACTTGGCAGCAACAGGAACAAAAAGGAAGATTTCCTATTGTTTTAAAGCAGCATGGTGAAAAAGATCTTTCAGAAAATAATGGTTTGCCAAGATCCATTTTTTTTCCTGAGTTAATTCTAACACTGAGCATTGTTTGCAAACTATTCATCAACCTTTCAGATTGCCTTTCCTGGGGAAACTAGGGGAAAATAAATTTGTTGTAATGACAAAGCACAGACATTGCTTACATCCTTGAATGTGCAAAATAATTTATGCTCAGTTCCATCACGCAAAGCCCAAATTGTTTACCTATTTATGGAGCTATTTAATCTTGCCTTTACCAGTTTATTTTCTTCTTTTCCCTCTAGAGATTACATCGTGCTCTGAACAGTTCATTTATTGAGGACAAACGCAAGTCTAAGACAAAACGAGGAGAAAAGAGGTAGGTAGTTTTGCATGGCTTAAAACCCAAACTGCAGGAATTGCTTTGAAGTGAAATATTTTGTGCTCGGATATCTACTTCCGAATCTAATACACCCCAAAAGAAGGAAATAAGATGGAAGTGACAAGAGAAAGACAGGCAGAAATGTACTGATTGTTTCCAAGAGAAAGCATTAAATCTAGACATTTTGCTCTTTTGGGATTTTGCATACAGCTAATAAAAGTACTGCTATTCTAAAGACAGGCTTTGAAGTTTTTTAAGTTCTCTGCCTTTGTTTTTAGGTACTTAATTACTCATATGCTACACAGTGAGTGGCAGGTCAGACAGTATACGTGTTAGAAACTTTTCCAGCTTTTTCATTTTTCATAATGAGAAATAGGAAAGCTGAGAAGAAAATACAGTCCTCTTTTCAGAAACCTTTGTCCCAAACAACTCTGGAGAAAAAAAGTAGGTAACATCCTTGCCTTGTTTTCATAGACTTTGTCTTCCAATGATGAGATCATCTTACCTGTAGCTACCAGGAACAGAAAGCATTTTATTAGAACTTTGTATTTGCTTAGTAACTCAAAACTATTAGTGTCCTTTTAAGGACACAGGCAGCAGTATTCTTTTTTATAGCTATACTCAGCCACAGCAAAAGTATCCTCCAGGCTGTTGCTAGTTATTTGGCATGACTAAAATCCACGTATGTAAATGTATGTTGTGTTTAGGATGTCATTCCTGCCCTAATGCAAGGAGTAAACAGCTATAAGCTTCTGAATTGCCTGTATACAAACAAATATGTAAAAGTGCATGCAATTTATTTCCTCCATTCATTCCTTCATCTGCTGCACCACATAATCCCGCAGTGCAGCACCTCCTTGCACACAGGAACTCTGCACTTCTGATCTCCGAACAGCAGTAAAACTGACTGCTGCAAAACATTTCCTCATCCTACACCTTCAGCTACACCCTCCTCACTAAGTGGTAGCATTCACACTTCCACAACCTGAGGCACTAACTCAGCAGGACAAAAAGTGTTCCCGAAGGGAGGCTGTCTATCTTTGATGGTACAAAGAGCACTAGCTGTTCACATTTGCTAGACACTGAGAAGCGCAAAAATTTTGTAATGCAAGGAGATTGCTGCAACCCCAGAGAACGGCTTAGAAAAAGTATTCTTCCAGTCTTGAAAGCATAGATGTGGTGCTGCCAAAAAGAACTTTTGCCCACACAACACCCACCCACCCACCATCCTTCATCTTCTTGTGGTCTGAACTGCTGCTCACACAGAATTACAGTGAATTAAACCAAAGGCACCTAGTAACATGATGTCCACCTTATCATGTGGCAAGGTAGAACTCGGGGCACTCAATACCAAGACACAAATTCTTTCTGTCTCTTTCTTTGTATTATGTCACTGCTGGTCTCCTCAGGGCACTGTTTTGTGCTTTTTTTTCAGGTTGCAACTTTCCAAAACTTAGGAGAGCTGCTCAGCATCTGCAGCCAAATAGTAAAGGGGTTTATTTACTTGCTCAAACCTGAGTGTCAACTCTAGCCTCTGGACTGTGTTAAAACAACTTGCCCAGATCCCCAGGGAAAAGTACCACCACCAGCAGAACCTATGTCAGTTACTAACTTTTTATCAAAAAGCAAGAAGGAAATAAAATGTACCAGAAATTAAGGAGTAACATTATGATGTAAAGCAAAGGGCTAAATCTTCTCTGAGACATGTACTTCTGCTCCAAGGCAAGTTTGTTGCACTTGTTGCCCAGGACCATGAGTTCTCCAGAGCTATTATGACAGGGAGAGAGCTCTTGACACCACAGACCCCTGTCAATAGTACCCCTCTTTACTAGGTGGCCTTTTTTTGCCTAAATCACTGTGTGGAAATACAGTATGGTGGCTTTCTGCTCATGGCCCTGAAAATGATTTGGCAGTTTCTTCCTGCTCAGGCTAATCTTATTCCCTTCCTGAAACATGCTCCAGAAGTACTGATCTTTCATCTCTTTGGGGGATTAACAGAATTGCATCACTAAACACACATCTTGTTTGGCACAAGACTTGAGAGTCTCCCTGTCTTTTATTTTGAAGTGTGAGAAAACTGCTGATCTACACAAAAGTAAAAATACTAATAATGTGTGCCCTCTATGATCTCCCTGAGCCCTCTGGAGTATGACTCAGGCTGAGGCTGATGTTCCTGCATAAAGCCTCCCCTCTTCTCTCCGTCATCCTGTCTCTTTCACAACAGTCTTGAACACCACCTCCTCTAAAGAAATTTCCACTTTCTTTCTTCTCTGCAGGCAGGTGAGAAAAGTATCTATTCCCAGCTCCAGACTGGTCATGAAACCAACTCTTCTCAGCAATTCCAATCCTGAAATATTAATCCTCTTCCTTAACCTGCTGATTAGTAGCTCACACTAGTAGACATTTTGTCCAAGGATACTTTGAGAAGACCTCTGTAATCAAGGGGTTTTCCTCACTTTTCAAAATGAATGCACACAGCTTTATCCAAAAGGTAAAGAAGGTAGGAAAGCCAAGCTCCTCTCTCACAATGGCAAACTGTGCTTCCTTACGTTCAAGTTGCAGAAAGGAGGCCACAGGGTACTCCTCTATTTGGGAAGAAACTCTCTAGAAAATGCCCTGGTTTGGGAGGGCTGCAGAGTGAAATTCCCAATAAAAGAGGGAAAAGATTCTCTGGAATCAAAGTGTTTTGGAAAGACTTTTCCACAGGGAAACAGGAAACATTTGAAAAAGTTCCAAAATGAGAATTTCTCCCTCAACACAAAAACTCTCAAGTTCTGTTTGTTCTGCCAGAAATCTTCCATCTGTACTTGCATGGTCTTGATGCACCACCTCATCATGTCCATTCCCCAAAGCACAAAGAGCTATGCAACAAGACCAAAGGGCACATGTTGCACTTCATCTCCACACACCAACTATAGACAGCCTCTTTCCTCCTCCATGGGAGCAAATGCTGAAGCTAGCATAGAGAGCACAGAAAGGACCAGTGCTGTAATTAACTTAGGGCATTGCAATTACAAAAGCATTCAGAAAGTTTTGGAAGAGGACTCATTTTCCTGAACTGGGGTTGGGAGGACTGCAATTTCATAGCAAAAAGGAAGTTTTGGGGAAGATGAATTTTAGGTTTCTGATCTACTCACTGCTATGGTTTAATCACGAAAATGGGGCCATTTATGTACATGATTTGTGCTTCTCAAAAAAAATTATTCCAATGCTATGGGAATATTTCTGTGCCATTCATAACAGCAGCAGCATATTTTTCCAGTAGGGTGGATGGCTGCATGCACACAAGGGCAGGCTCCAATTTTCTATTAACTCAGATCTTTGTTCAGGTCCCATGTAGGCAACAGCCAGCATGCTGTGTGGAATACAGCCCATCTGGGCAACTGTCACCGGAAAAAATACATCTGCACCGATGAAGGGCAAAACGAAGTGACGATCCGACAGCACCAAGACATCCCCCTGCCACAGGTGAAGAGAGAGGCTCCAGCTTCTTTAACAACCAATGGGAAAGCAGAGTCCCTCAATACTGCTAGGACCTCAGTGATGCAAGAGCTCACGGAGCTGGAGAAGCAGATCGAAATCATCAAGAAGGAGCTGCAGCTTGCCATGGACAGGAAATCAGAGCTGGAAGAGTATCAGAGGACAAACAGGACTGAAGAGCCCTAGGCCAGTGCACTCAGGCCCTCTCCCATTTTTTCCCTTTTTTCCCCTTCCTCTGTAAAATTTGTAACACGCTTTTTGTAATGCCAGAAAGAGGTGCAAAAAGAAAGCAGGCAATATGCTCTTCATGAGAGCAGAATTGCAGCAGCTCTCAACCACTGCCACCCTCCTGACTCTTCCTACAAGTTTCTCATTCTCCTGGCAAACATTCGCCATTTCCAAAGGACTGGAGAAACAAGGAGCATCCAAACACTGACAGTTCTTGGTTTCTCCAGTTGACATTACAGTGAGATTTCCACTATTTTAGCCCTTTCTGTGCATTAATTAAAAAAAAAAAAAAAAAAAAAAGGGGATATGTAAAAAAACAGACATTTAAACTGCTCATTGGAAGCATGTTCTTTGTTGATATGTTTTTGTTGTGATATCTATGGGTCTAGTCTCTGTTCATGCTAAGGCTCCTTATGGTTGCCTCATTACACCAGGTGCTAGTTCTGTGTTAGCAAACCCTTCCCTCCTGGCACAGGCTGTGGTTTCACAATTTTTGGTGGCAATCCCAGTACACAGCATTCTCTCAGCTCTGTCAGCAAAAGCACAGATGTGGCTGCTCTGTGACAGTGATGAAGGAACTAAACCAGCTTAAAAATAACTTGTCAAAAAAAACAAAGCACCACCTTTGTCTGCTTCTGAGCCCCAGTTTGGCTTCCACTCCCACCCAGAGAGAAGCCATGCAAACAGCTGCACTGGCAGATGTGAGGGGATGGGTTTGCAGAGCAAGGAGGAAGGGAGGGTTGGCAGTACTGTAAATAAGTATTTACAGCCAAAGGTGAAGTATTTACCGGTGTGAATCTACTCCCCTAATTTTACCTATATTGAGTTGGTAAGGTTCCTTTTCACAGCCCAACTAACAGAGAGGGGTTCTGGTCCATGATTTATTCTGAGACCAAGCTCCCATCAGAGTCAAAGGGAGTCAGTAAAGCCTCTTTTTGGATGAGGGCTCACTGTGAAGAATGCAAGTTGTGGTTTCAAAGGTAATGTACTGAATGGAGCTCCCTCCCGCTGGGATGATGAGAGGAAGGAAGGGTAAGCTGTTCAGCATCTGAATAAATACCGCATCAACCCAACTGACTCTGTTATTTAAACAGGGTATCTTTTTTTTTTTTTTTTAAAAACACTTCCCAACACATCCCATATTACAGAGAAAAAGAGTATGTGTGATACTATTAACTCTGGTCTCCCAGATATTTCACTAAAGTCACTTTTATTCTCCCTGTATCATCAGCCATGTGTGTGAATGTTGCCAGGGGTAATGTTCTCACCAGGTATAGTTTAAAGGCTACAGTAAGACCTGAAAATGTATTCAGGGGTCTGCTAAAGGCATTCTACTTTTTTGCACCTTTAACCTTTTGGGGGAAAGAAACAACAAACTCCCCCTCCCAAAAAAAAACCAAACAAAAAACAAAACAAAAAAAAACCAAAAACAAACAAAAAAAAACCCCAACCAAACACACGCACAAAAAAAAAACTTAAAACAAACAAAACAAAAAAAGCCCCCAAACCACTAAACACAAAAAGCGCCAATAAAAAAACCCCAACCTGCAAATAACAAAACCCATTCGCAAATTAAAAGCTCTGCCCAGACCACTAAAAGCTGGTAGCAGTGGTAACCACACTAATTAGCCTCATCAAGAAGATGTCATAATTTTATTCCCTGTTCAGTCCTTGGCCTCTGCTTTTGAGCAGCATGTCTGCTTCTTTCAATACAGTCAGGAAAGAATAATTAGGACATAAACCAGGAAGGTGGTATTCAGAGTCCTGCACATCAGATAGGTGTAAAAGGCCTTACCTTCCTAGATGAGCTAGCTGGCTACAGGTAAGTAATGTTGGTTGCTTTTGTTACCTTCCCTTACCCTCCCTCTCTTGGATACTTACTTGTGTAGCATCCAGTACCTTACAACCTCCAAAATCATTTGGTCAGATGAACACTTAAACAAGCACTAAGAAATATTTCAGGCCAATTTTATCAGAATGTTTATCAGCAGTTTATGTTCTTATCTCTACATGCATGAGTCCAGAAGATTTTTTTAAAAAGAAGCACCTGAAAATGCTGATGTCTTAAACAAGTTTTAGTTCAAAGTCCCAATCCAAACACTCGATCATTCAAACCACTACATAAAACCAAAACCAAACGCACAATAAAACAAAAACAAACCCAAAAACCCAACCAATATATAAATTTTAAGTTAGCTACCAAATCATTAATGTTAAGCCAAAATCTGTACTTCTGGTGGGTGGCCTAGAGGCAATTCCTATGTCAAATGCAGAATAGCGATTGCTCCAAATCACTGCAGCACCAACTAGATAGATGCCTTTTGGGAGAAGGTCCAAGACATTGTTGCCAAACGGAGACATACTTGGCAGTGTTCTTTTCCCACTCAACTCCTGCTCCAGCCTGATACCACAGGAAACTGAAAAAAACACTGCAGTACCTTTGTGTGATTGGGAGTGTAACACTTCTGCCAATGCAGAAGATGCATTGGAGACTGTAGATGAGGTTTTCTTGTTTACATTTAATTTCTCTGGCTTAGACATTGCATTGAGACAGAATTTTTTTTATAAAGAATACTTGTCACATCCATTCTTTTATCCCCAAATACTTCTGTTCTTGATAAACTTTTAATTATTTTCACTCATTCTGGCAAATCAAAACAGATCATCTGAAATCTTCACTGTTTCTCAATGCCTAACTTATAAGCACAGTGAGAAATGTAGTTACTTCCGCAATGAGCTTCAAGGCCTTTCAGCTGAAACAAAAGTATTAATTTTACAATAAGAAAATACTTCTTTCTTGGTGAGGAAAGAAAATAGCAGTTTCCAAACCTCAGCTGTAAAACTAATCCAGGCTGTTTCACATCTTTGTTTCCTATCTTGTAGCAACACTGGCAGTATACACACAAAAGCTTCAAGCTGGATTTTCAAACTGTGACAGGGTAAAGGAGCTTTGCACATCTGCAAAGCCTGTTTAATTTAGGTTGCTGATCACAAATGTAAAACAAAATCTGTTGATATTCAAACAGCTTTACTCTTAACAGATTTTGTTGTTGGTTAAAACCACAGACAATTGTTGTTGGTCAAAACCTGTCCTGGTTTTAATGAAGAAGGATTTGTATCACAAAATCTACCATCAGTATTAGTATTCCTAACACACCACTCTTTGTCCAACTTCACATGACATCAGAAAAAACTGTAATCCCAGAAGCAACATCCAGTAAAAGCAAAGGGGGGGGGGGGGGAGGGGGCAGGGGCGGTCTAGCTGAGGTTCTT
>WBNM01032736.1:7520-25444 GCA_013399055.1 Ramphastos sulfuratus | reverse complement strand
GTTATAGATTGGACTTGGTGATCCTGATGGTCTTTTTCCACCAGAAACCTTCTGGGTTTCTGTGGAAAAACAAACAAACAAACAAACAAACAGAAAAATAACCCAAATAACAGCTTTTATTAGATTTCTGCATTACAAGATTAGTCTCTGGCAAAGTTGCAACAAACTCCTAAAGTTCTTGTTTGGAAACTAAGGACAACGACAGCAATGCCTCAATCTAGGGGAAGACATCCACATCAAGCAGGGTTCATTAGTGGAATGTTGTTTCCAAAAATTCCCCAATACCTTATCTTTCTCTTCTTCTGGATACTAAGATGTGGCTTTGCTTTTGAGGGTAAGTAAGATGTTTACTAATGCACCAGCCTTCTCAGATTCTTGTCCTGACTCAGGAAGATACCTGTCTAAGGAGTCACTCCACTTAAGTCTTTGGCTCTTTAGCTGAGGAACTATTCACTCTCAGAAACACTACCCTACCTTGATGGGATTTAATAAGCACCACCCAAAGCAAACTCCTCAGATAAAGCCCTCATGTACTTCTGCTGCACCACAGACAGCTTCCATCCCATCAAAGTGGGACTCCAGTTAGATGTTCCCAACTTGGCAGTGTTAAAGTGACAGACAGGAAACGTCCTGTCAGGCACAAAGAATCCACAAAAACTGAAAGATTAAAAGAAAAGGGATGAGAAAGGAACCAAGAATCCAGATTTTCTTTTGCACCTAACCACACTTCCAGAGGAGACTGAAGATCAGCTTACAGAAGCACTGACTACCCCAAAAGTGACAGTCACACAAGCAAGGGAGGCTGGGTGGTCAATGTAAGCGGCAACTTTCCATCCCTCCAGTGGAAAGAATTAACCGATGTAGATCCTGTGGAAGTCATTGGCACCAAAGGCTGCGTTGCACTTGGGGCACTTACGCTGCCGGGTGTCGTAGCGCGTTTTGACACACTCGAAGCAGAAGACGTGAAAGCACTTTGTGAGCACTGCGTCCTTCTTGCGCATGTTGCAGCACGGGCAGGTCAGACGGGCCTGCAAGACAAACGTTACAGTGAGGGCCCTCTGCACTGACACAGGTATGCTAAGATGACGGAAGGTGAAGGTCCTTCCATCCCTTGTAACAAGTGGGTGGTTTCTTTAATGCAAGACAGTGCTACAATGCCACAGTACAGACAAGAGATGTCAAACACCGAAAACATGGCTACGCAGACCTTTGAGTAAAGCGGAATTAAAGTTGAGACAGCTACTCACCTTGTAATCCTTGATTTCTTCCATCAGTATCTCGTCACAGTTGGGGACCATGTCAGGTTTCTTAGTGGTCTCCAGTTTCCTGCGTAACCTAGAAATATCTTCCTGCACAAAAAACAAGAGACCAAAGAAATGAGGAGTATATTCTGTCACAGCTTCTTCAGGGACCAAGAAGAAGTAGCACCTGGCCAACAGTGCACCTGGCATACCTTCATCCTCAATTGTCCAACAGACTTACAGCAGATTACATGTTACCATCTGGTACCACATGTGAATAAATGTATTCACCATCAGTGAATAAAACCTGAAAATACCAAGACCTGATGAAGGTGCAATCAAAGTGAAACTAGATCCGCTCTCCCCCAAAGAAAAGTCTATGCAGTTGGAACCCACTTTACACTCAATGCACAAAGAAACAGACACCAAAGTAGATGGATATTGAAGATGTGGACATGAGGTATATACCTCAGCTCTTTTGAAGTTGAACATCTCTTTCTCTCTAGTTACTCTGTTTTCCACAATCTCATCCTGGAAATCATGCAGCTTCTTCTGAGCCAGCTCTAGCTGGGCTTTCAGGTCATCTGCAAGCTGTGCTGCATCCATGGCCTGAAAAAGGAAGCCAGTGTAGAAGCATCTAACAGGGAAAAAAGCTCTATCAATTTCTAGTTCTTCTATTTAGCAATCCCAAGCTGCTCACAGAATGCTCCAGGCTGCTGGTGGTCTATTTTTTCAATTTAATTTTGATACCTCCAAATGTTGTAACTCGATTTACTCCCTAAACATTACTTCAGTAGCAAAATATCTTTCTAGTAACAAGTTCTAATCATTTAGCTCTTCAGTAGTCAGTACTGTGACATGTAATGCATGTCACTTACAAATACACTGCTGCCCACAATACTCTCTTGTTGTAGAGTCGCTATGTAAGTGTCTACACGTAGAGTCACTATATGTAGGGACTCTACAGTCACTATAGAAGACATTAGCTTGGAAGGGACCCTCAAAGATCATCTTGTCCAACAATGCCTGCAGTCAGCAGGGACACGTTACAACTATTTTCAACCATCTTTACCTTTTCTCTATTAAATTGCTTAGAGGCAGTTCTATAGCTGAACTAGACAGAACTTCAAGGTGTTTATTTTCTGTTTCACCACACCAGATGAAGTTAACTGGGATCAAAACTTTTTTATGAAAATATGACTGGGGAATGTTGAGACCTGGCCCTAGAAATGAATGAATGGCCTCTTATTTCACAACAAGTTTCCTTTTAAAGGTAATTAGACCTTCACAAAAACTTCTATGATCAGCCCCTTGTTATCAGAGGAAACATCAGTCTACAATACTTTTAATCAGAACTTTCTTCAGGACTCCTCAGACTTCTGGTATACTAGTCCAAAACGAGGAAATAACAAGTTCTGTAATGACAATGACAGCTGGGAGCCTTCTCTGCTTCCCTCAAGACAACAACTCTGGTTTACAATCCAACAGAAAGTACTTGCTCAATCCAAGAGGAAAAAAAAGCAATTACTCACCTTGCGTTTGTTCATTTCCAGGGCCTGTGTTCGGAGGCCTAGTTCTTTCTCGCCTGTCCCAATACTGCTTTGCAGCAAATGTTCCTTCTCCTCCAGCTTACGTACAACCTGCAGCTGGGCATCCACCTTGGAGGGAGATAGAAGAGGTCCAGAAAGACTGAAGTGAACATTCTACAGGTTTTCAGGCTTGTCATTAAAAAAGCTGCATGCTAAAACCATTCCTGCCTCCCCATCACCAAGGAACTCCTCCTTAACTTACCTTTTTCTCCCTGAACCTATGCACACTGGCAGTCAAATAGTTACATCCAGACCTCTCCAATGAATGCTTTAGAACTTAGGGCAGTAAAATACTCACAACAGAGGTTTATTTTCTGGGAGGTGGCTTACAGAATTGCTGTAAGGCAGGGATCAGTTCCACCTTGGTTCTGAGATGGCAGAATATGCATATAGAAGTACCATGACAACAGTAAAATTAATTCCCACTCCCATTCTCCCTCCTGCTCTCCATAACAATGAACTTGTAGACATCTTGTACAGCAGTCTCTGTTTCTTATTAAGACAGGTCTCTGACGCCTGATGCAGCAAATGTAGGTTCATTAGGGGAACATTCTCTTCTCTACTGACTTTAGCAGAGGATTCAGTGATTCTCTTCACGGCAGCTTATTAGAGACCAAAACAGTGTCAGTAACACACCTCTGTTTTAACTATTGCTATTTACAAAGACGACCACCTGTGTCTCACGCTCCCTGACAGCAAGTAAGCTGAGGGTGAACAAGAGGCTGGCATGGGACACAGCTGGGACAGCTAACCCCAACTGACCAAAGGGATATTCCATACCCATGATGCTGTGCTCAGCAATAAAAGATGAGGGAAAGCAGGAAGTGAGATGTTGAGAGTTAGCAGTATTTGTATTGCCAAAGTAACAATTATGCTTGATGAAGTCCTGCTTTCCTGGAGATGGCTGAACACCTGTTTACCATGGGAAGCAGTGAATTAATTTTGTTTTCCTTTGCTTGTGCACACAACTTTCTTTTAACTAATGAACTGTCTTAATCTTAACCTAAGCTACTAGGTTTCTCCCTTTTGCCCTTGATTCTCTTCCCCGTGCCACTATGAGGAAACAAGCAAGCAGGTGCACAGAGTTTAACTGTCTACTAGATAGTTAACCCACCACACTTCCCCTATCAGTTCTGCTGTCCTCTCCCCCTTCTCCCAGGTCACCTGTGTCTTCAGTGTCAGAACTTGGTCTGCCAACTCTTCCTTCTCTTCTTTCAAGAGTTTGTGGATCTGATTCGACTTTATACGTTCTGACATGAGCTTGAAATTAGCATCATCCTTCTCCCGCAGCTGCTGCATCAAGCGGATGTTCTGTTCCTGCATGTCTTCAAAGGCTTGTCCTGTGACATCCATTTCTGACAGCAGGGCCTCCTCCTCCTGCAAAGGAATCACAGACTCTAGTGAAACTGTCTCCTCCACCCCCTGCAATGACCCTAAACACTTAATTCACTGGCACCAAACCTAGCACAGATGAAGGTGTTTCAGTATCAGAGAACAGTATCCTCCCAGCAACCAGAAAAAAAAAGTGGGCGCCACAGCAGAGATGCCCTGAATTAGAAGGTATAGAAAAGAAACAGTCATCTTACAAATTGTGGCTTGTCCGCTGGCAGCATGAACTGTGACATAATTGTTGCCAGAGCTGGAGAGAAACCAACTCCCGACTTCAGGCAGCTAACCAAATAGCTGCCACAAACCAGGCCAAGAACATTGCATGAGGACAACTCCACCACTTCCAGCTAAGAGGATGCCAAGTCCCTTAAACTCAGGCCACTTCGGAGGAGAAAGTGACAAGACAGAACATCTCTGTACTGTAAGGTAAAGCATCTGAACTCTAAAAAAGTAACTGTCAAGTCACTGGCTTGCTCTTCCCTACTGAGATGGTCCTCATCTCATATCACGAGATTAAGCCCTTTTTTCATGGGCAAAGGTTAAGTCACAGTTCCATTCACATGCATTAATTACATGAAGAATGCAGAGAATACTTTTCAAAAAAAATTTTAACCTCCAACTCTAAACACTGATCCAGCCATCTCTTCTCTGTGCTCTTCACCTAGGCCACAACCAATCAAGTATTCCTGACCACTTCCTGTCATGAGCTTTGTGACACTGGTGTTGTGAGATTTTTCTCACCACTGATTTTTGGTTAGTTGGGCTTTTCCCCCTTCAATAATCAGGGACAAAACTCAGATCTCTGTCAGAAAAACCAAAATTCCTTCTTTAAGATAATCTTCCTGGCTGTAACCTTAGGGCAATTCCTTCTCAGATGCACCATCCAGGACACTAATCATCAGAAATTTCTCACCTGCTTAGCCATGGCTAGTTTCTTCTGTAAATACTCAATTTGTTCTTCCACTGCTCGGATCTTGCGGAGGGCATCTTCATCAGCCATCTTTTTACTCTCCTTTTTCTCCTTGTCTTCCAGTTCTTTCACCCTCTGCCTCAGTTCTTCCAGCTACAGCAAGGACAAACCAGAAATCACAGAATCATTTTAATTGGAACAGATCTTTAGTTACACTGGACACAAAAATATGGCCTGAACATTTCAAGAGCCTGTTTTCACAGTTCTCTGGAACACTATAGAAACTGCCTTCAGAGGACATGCAGTAAGGCAGGGAAGAAGGATACTATAAGCACAACACACAGAGACACAGACCTGACCATACATAGGGACAGACAAAAAATACCTCCTGTCACAACAGCTGATAGGCTACCAAAAAACTAAAGGCACCACTTTCAGGAGAAGCAACCTCAACTTTGCAGCTGATCAGACTGTAAACCAGGGGCGGGATCCTATACTGGGAGGGCTGTAGAAATCAATAGGGCTATACAGACGAGGGATCTGCAAACACATGTGTGCTTGTGAACCTAGAGGCTACTGAACATTTCCTTGCACTAGTGATGTTCTCTTTATCAGTTCAGGAGGAGGAAGACAACTTGTCTGTCTACGTTTATATTTTATTTATCCTGTATTTACATGCTGTGTGTGCATGTCTCTGGGACATGTGCTGAGCTTTGATACAAAGTGGGAGCCATGTCCCTTGGCCTGAGCAAATCGCCCTGTTCACCTACAGCCCATTCCAGTCTCTCTGTAAGTGACAGCAGTAAGATGAGCAACAATCTTATTTTGAAGTCAAAAGCAACAGAGTTCGGGTGCAGAGTACCTGAAAGGATTTTTCAAGTAATATACTTAAGAAAAAAAGATAAAATAAATGAGATTTACCTCAGCTTTTGCCTTCTTCTCAGCTGCCATTAGCTGTACTTTGTCCCTCTGCTCTTTGGGGGCAGAGCGGTACATATCTAACAACAGCTTCATCTCTTTCTGACTCTCCTGGGCCTTCCTGGAGACAGAATACAGACAGCTGTGAGAACACAGTTGCACATCCAGCGTGGGAGTTAGAGCAACATTCTCACCATTTCTCACATGGTATGTATATGGAGTCATCCTTGGCTCATTTAACCTGCTTTACTGTAGAAAAGAAATACAGGCTGGAGGCTGAAAATACGTTCAGGAATATGGGCTGAAAAGCCAAGATAATCAAATTGAGGAGGAAGCGTGTAGCCCAGTAGCAAGAAATAAACTATACCCATCTTTGCTGTGGCACTGATCCAAGAAGATTACTGTGCCCTTTATTAACAACCTGCCACTTTAGAGTTTGTTATGGCAGCAACAATTAAAGATTGCCCAGTGTAACCAAGTCCATAAGTATCCACTACCATGAAGTACCTGGTTTGGTAATTCATGCTTTAGATTGTCATGGGAGAGATGTTACCACATTGTCTAGATTACAGATGGGTATAGAGGGTGCCAGAAACCTCACTTCGTTGAAGCTAATTTCTTAAGAGCAAGGTACAAGCAATCTCAGACAGACACTCCAGTTTGGGCACTATTCAAACTGGAGAGAGAGGGGCAACAACTCTTACTTGAGCTCAGCCTTCAGTTGCTTGATGACTTCAGCCTCCTTCTTTCTTCCATCTTCATGCTTCCCCTTCTCCTTCTCTTTGGACTCCCTCTCCTTCTCAGATTCTTTCTGCTTCTGCTTTTCCCGCTCTCGCTCCTTTTCCTTTTCTTTTTCTTTCTCTCGCTCTCTCTCTTTCTCCTTTTCCTTCTCTCGTTCCCTCTCCCTCTCCCGTCTCTCTCGCTCACGCTCCTCCTCATCTCGCCTAGCCTTCATTTCATTAACATCTTCAGAAGCAGCCTTAGGGACAGACACTTGGGAGGAAGGATCGTCAGGTTCCTGCTTGATCTCTGGAGGTTCCTCCTTTGTGTCTTCAGTGCTGGACTGGGACTGTAAGACAGCACTACCACTGCGAGAGCGGATCTGTTGTGGAGCAGTAAGAAAGAAGTCACAGAAGAACACAAACCATAGAGCTCCTAGCCATAAATCTACTTTATCCCCTTTCCCAGTCTTCCCAGATCCATACTTGCATGCTCCCTCTATAATTGCTACTATTTTTCATAAAGCACTATATAGCCACAAAATAAAACCATCCTTAAGTGGAAGCAACAGAGTGTAGAGCTCCATTGAAAACTGCATTGCATCCTGCATGCCATATAAGTAAGTTGATACTGCAGGCAAGGGTAACATCATTTCCCCTTCTTCTAAACACTTTCTGTTCTTTCCTGGTATTTCCTGCGCTCTGATACCTTGCTCAAGTCAGATTGGGCCTCTCTCAGTTTGCGCTTGTATCTTAACACCTCTCCCTTCAGCTGGTGGTTGTGATTTTGGAGGCTACTGATGAGATGACGCATCTCCCGATTAATCGGGCCTACAAAAACAGAAACATAACTGTAACAAACCATACTTTTGTGGTGCGGACCTTCTGTATGGACTTCCATGGAGATGGAGAACAAGGTAAATGACAAAAAACCAAAATAAGACTGTTACCATTCTGGCATACAACAAAGCAACACATTTGCACAGGAGTCATGTCTGTTTTGCAAGCAATCGTAAGTCCTTGCAAATGCCTGGTCCTAATTTACCCTCAACGTCACTTTTCTCCACATTCCTAAGGGAAATGCGACATGCTATAAAAAAACCCCAAAAACTGAAATGCTACTTTAGAAACAACTTATTTTCTCCCATGAGATTTAAAAATAACTGGTTTCCTATCCAAGTTGTCATTCCAGATGTGTAAACTAATCCCCGAAAAGTAATTTCAATAATGCAAAATATTCCGTCATAAAACAAATTATTAGCAATATGTCTGCCTCTTGTAGCATTCAAAAAGGAAGCCAGGTAACATGAAGCAGGTCTCCCTGAACAAGTGAAGAGTTCTGTTTTTTTGAGAGAGACTTGCCAGGACAAGTATTAAACAATGACAGACGAAGAATCAAGGTGTTTTACTGCAATGGAGCCTCTCATGGACATTAGGGAGGAGGGAGCATTGTCTGTTTGTTTCTAAGCACAGCAGAAGATCTCCATACCTGCTTGTTCATTGGCAGCAAGTGTCTGCTCAAACTCTATCCTCAGCATTTCATACTCTTTGCGGACTTGCGCAAGGGTGTCCTCTAGCTGAATGACCTCTGTGCGTAGCTTCTTGTGAAGGCTGACCTCATCCCTCTGAGGAGTAAGAAGGGGACAGAACTTGTTGCTGTGACCTAGAGTATCTCTCATCTCATCAGTATGAGGTACCAGAACAGATGAATTACTGCCAGGAAGATAAATTTCCTGAGCATTCCCAGAGCCACTCAGACCCAGCAGCGACAGCTGACAGAATGACAACATTCCCAAGTACGATGGAGCAGAGGTATTACCTCAATTAGTTCCACTTGGCGCTGGTGTGTGGTGCGGGTGCCATGAAGCAGAGTGCGAGCCTCATCGAGATGTGCTTTCAACTGGAGGCTCTCATTATACAGAACAGAAAACTGGGACTGCATGCAGCGATATTCTGGAGTCTCCTTCACAGCTTCTTCCACTGCTCGTCGCAGCTCAACCTAGTTAGGACACAAGAAAATGCCATAGAAGGAAAAAAAAAACATCTCCTTGTCTTTAGTGTCTATTCTGCATGACAGGAGAGAGCGAGTTCAGCTGCTAGAAGCAAAGGCAAAAGCAGAACCTCAATAGCACTGCTGTGAAGTAGATGCAAGCAATATGCTTCAGTATCAGTTTAAAAGGCCTGTGATTTCTCTCTACGCACTAAGCCTTTCTTTTGCATAGCAGCATCACAAGTTTTCCATTCTTGGGTTCTGAAACAGTTTGTCTCAAATGTCTGAGCTTGGAAACCATGATTTAGCTTTACGCTGAATTTACTGTAAAACCGTAATTGCCTACATCAGTAAAGATGAACATATAGAAACATATGACAGAAAACTAGAGAAAATATATATGCAAGAGGGCATTAGCTTTCTACCAGTAAGAGACATAATGACTGAAATTAAATTAGAGAAAGTAGTACAGGGTCTGAATTTTCTTTACAAAACAAGGCTAGCAAATGATTGTGGCTAACAGCAGTGAAACAAACCAGGGGGACGGTGTAAGAGGGATCAACAATTTTAAAGAGGTGACGGTTTTAACTAGACATCGTTAAAATGTACGGAACATAACCAGAAAGGAAAACAGGAAAACACTGTAATTTCCAATGGTGACCACACGGTGTCACCAATACACTGAATGGCAAGTCCAAGTCAGACAAACTTTCTAAGTTGTACCTCCTACAAAACACTATCCAGTTGAAGAGCAAGCACAGAATACCATAGCATTAATAAGGTTTTCAAGAGACAGTATAATGAGACAGAGGGCAATCGATCACACAAAATGCCTTCATCTTCAAACAGGCACAGACATCTCACCTTCAGTTTTTCATTCTGTGCTGTTACTTCTGCAAGATCCTGGCGTAGTTCCTCCAACTCATTGAGGCGATTTCCAGCAAGCTCTTTATTCTCCTCCAGCTCTGCATTCATCTCCTCAAACTGTTGGGGATAAGCTGCTTGTAAACTCTACTGTTAAGTACTACTGACAGTTTATACATTAAGTAATTGTTTATATAGTAACAGAAATTAGCATTAAGTCAGGTAACTTCACAGAGTAAGGGAGAGCCTACTTTCATAGGTCTGTTTCCTAAGAAACTTATACACAGCCCTTCTTTCCACAGTTCACAATAAAGCCCCTAAGATTACCTTGCGGGCATTAATGGTGATTGTGCCTCCATAGAGGCTGCTCCCAGCTCCATAGACCTTGTAGCCTTTGGAATTTACCTGGAAAAAAAACAACAGACTTTGTCAAGGGCAAGTTAAATGCCATGACTACTGATACAGCGTGTTTGAGACCAAAAACAACACACTGAAGTCTCACTTCTCACAGCAAAGTCCCATAAGATGATGTCACACATCTCAAAACTACACCTAATTCTCTGGTTTGCTAGCAAAGTACATGATGCTTACTCGTTCAAGAACGTCTGCTAAGTGTCGGTTGAGCCTCTGCTCCCTCTTGCGTATCTTGTCAATATCCCACTGAAGGTCATCGATCATAGTCTCCAGAACAGACACTCGAGATTCTGCTGTCTCCACTCTCTCCTGCAGCTTGGAAAACTTCAATAAAAAGAATGTTACAGCTAGCATCTTGAACAAAGTCAGTATTTTCTGAGACTGCTCAGCATTAATTTTTCTCTTATTCATCATACCCTAGACACATGTGCCTTCCACCCATCTTCTGCTGTGGCAACAGACTACTTAGTGAACTGCTGTGAATTTTACACAAGCTGAATTCCAACACAATCATGAAAATATGACGAAACTGAAAATGGAGAAAGTGCAAAGCTGGCAATATCTGGACAGAATTTTTTTTTTTACATCTCCCATATGTTCATCTATTCCAGAGACTGCTGAATCTCTCGGTAGCCTAACACTAAGGCCAGCATTAATAAGGTTATTAAAAGAACTGAAACCTCTGAAACAAATACTTCCAATAACATGAAACCTTTAACAACCGGGATAACCTTGTAACTATTGTCATTACATTTTTGTACTTGACACAAAGAAAGCAAGAGCTTTGAAATGACAAGGATGTCATGTCAAGTGTCCCAGCTCTTACACAAACACCTTAGTATTCCCTACCACTTCCTCTGCTCTGTTTTAAAATTAATTCAGATCAACTCACTGTTTTGGTTATGCTGTTTTGTTCAGTGATGCAACAAGCAAATTAATCCAAACTACACGGAAAATCTACATACAGTTCTTCACGACAACCCTTTCCATAATCTTCATTCAAAAGTAAAATTTCAAACCATGTTGCTCTTGTCTTCCAAGGCAATAACCTGCTTTCCAAACTACGGTAAACACAAATTATCCTAAGCAGGACACCAATGCAGATTTATTTCTCTCTCCTTTTTTTACCTCCTGAGACATGATTCGGTGCTTCTCCTGAAGAACATCAGCCAGCTCCTGCAGCCGTCCATTCTCATGAGAGAGGTAGGTATTAAGTTCCAGAACTGCTTCTTCCATCAATGAAATATCTGACGGATGCATATAAACAAGGAACAGAAATGAAAGATTCGTTTTAATTATTAAACAGCATAGACACAGAAAGAAAACAAACCAGAAGTTTCTGGGTTAAACTGTTTACCATATCTTTCTAGCAGCTGGTTTCCAAGAGTCTCATCTCCAACCACACAGTGCTTTGATTTGCATTCGCTAAACAAAGGCTATGCAGTTTAACATACTACACACTTTTGTCAGTTTACATCTCCCAGCATCAGTCTCCCATAGCAAACTCCTGGCAAAGTTGGCAGCCTGCCAGATGGACAGGTGCAGTCTGTGCTAGGTTAAGAACTGGATGGATGGTTGGGCCCAGAGAGTAGCAGTGAATGGTGCCACACGCAGTTGGCAGCCAGTCACTAGGAGTGTCCCCCAGAGATCAGTGCTGGGCCCAATCCTATTTAATATCTTTACTGATGCTCTGGACGAAGGGATTGAAGCCACCATTAGTAAGTTTGCAGATGACACCAAGTTGGGAGCATGTGTCAATATCTTAAAGAGTAGGAGGGTTCTGCAGAGGGATCTTGACAGGCTGGCTAAATGGGGAGTTTTATGAGATTTAACAAGGGTAAGCACTGGGTTCTAGACTTTGGCCACAACAATGTCATGCAGCACTACAGGCTGGGGACAAAGTGGCTGGAGAGCAGCAGAGAGAGACCCAGGGATACTGGTTGACAGCCGACTGAACATGAGCCACCAGTGTGCCCAGGTGGCTAAGAAGGCTAATGGCATCTTGGCCTGTACCAGGAGTAGTGTGGCCGGCAGGATCAGGGAAGTCATTCTGCTCCTGTACTCAGCACTGGTTGGGCAGCACCTTGAGTACTGCGTCCAGTTCTGGGCTCTTCAATTTAAGAAAGATATTGAGATGCTCAAACACATTCAGGGAAGGGCAACAAGGCTGGTGAGGGGGCTGGAGCACAACCCTATGAGGAGCAGCTGAGGCAGCTGGGGTTGTTTATCCTGGAGAAGAGAAGGCTCAGGGGGGACGTTATTGCTCTCTACAATTACCTGAAAGGAGGTTGTAGCCAGATGGAGGTTGGTCTCTTCTCCCAGGCAATCAGTGATGGAATGAGGGGACACAGCCACAAGCTATGCCAGGGAAGGTTTGGGCTGGATGTTAGCAAAGAAGAACTTTTTCCTAAACCGTGAGTGTGCACCATCAGCTTGTAATACTGCTTTCACTTCTTTACTTGTAAGCATGAAGTCTTTTACACAGTGGCTAACAGATGGGCAATAAGATTCAATGGTAATCTGTAATTTCTCGGGTGCACTGCACGCTAATGGGAGAAACATGCCTTTCTTTCCTCAGCCCAACAGTCTGGGCAGGGCTCTCAGCATTCAAATTTAGAGGCAATTATACACTTCTGGTATGTACTAGAAGCCATTTTTGGAGGTCTTGTTTATTGAAAGCTTAGAAAACTAAGCCAATTAATTACAAAAACTTAAGGAGCAGGAGCAAAACTACGCTTTAACACGTACGAAGCAGAACCATGTGTGAGTCGGGGGTACATAAGAATGGTGGAGTATCAGCCACCTTGGTCATACCTCCACTGTTCACCTTGTGGGACAGCACATCCACTTTCTCCTGCAGCTTGTCGTACATTGTCACAATCTGGGCAACAGCACGACGGGAAGATTCTACACGCTCCTGCAGCTGAGATTCTATCTCCTCACTCGTGCTGCTGGCTAGAGTAGCTAAGAAGGAGAATGCTGGTTCCAGTCCTTCACCTGGGAACAGAAAGAGGTGCAAAAAATGTGCTATGGTAGGCAACATGTCACCAGTCTTCAGCACCAAACAGCCTCTATCACCCTGTAGAAAGGTACAACACTGTCCACAGCTGAAATCCATCATCTGCACTGTCCCCAGCCACGTGAACTCACCTCGTTCCCTCTCATCCTTGCGCTCCTGATTACTGTCTGAGTCTGGTTCAGGTTCTGGTACCACCAATGCTTTTCTTTCTGTCAAAAGATCTCCAAGACCTTGGTCCAGGTCAAAGCGTTTAAGGATGATGCGTATATTTTCATCAAACTGATTGAGGGACAGGCAAGGCAAGACAAAACAAAGAATGGATGTGAATAAAAGGAGTGCAGCAGAACAGGAGAAGAGAACAAAGTACATAAAATAAGAGCGTTACTAACCTGATTCCAGTATCGGTTGATAATCAGCAGAGAGGCATCGTCAGTGGCCTGCCGACGCTCCAGCTTTTCAATGTGCTCACGCAGCTCATCTTCAATGGCTTGTCGCTGGTCCAGCATCTCTGCTAGTTTCCGGTTCTTGGTCTGTAGGGCCCGGATGTCCATCTCCTCCTGCACAAATATACAAGGCACAATGCACACCAGCCAGATCAGTGGGCTCACGTGGAAGGCAGAGAGGTATTTTTATTTTCAGATTCAAAAAAACAAAAGTCTGAGAGTGTGCAAGGAAGTCATACCGTTGAGGAAACACCACCAAGCTTAATGGTCTCCACTGTGGTCCCTGGATCTTCAAGCCCTGCCTTCTTCTCCGGAGGTGCGGAAGGGCCGGGCTCTCCAGCTGTCCGTTTATTGCCAATTCCAGACATGGTGGCCAAACCATACGGAGTACTGCCTTCACCAACTTCTTTCTGAAGATTAAAGACCGTTACTTAAAACAAACAAACAAAAAACCACACATCCACACAATCAACTCAGTTTAGAGGTTTTTAACACAGTGATGCATCACAGTAACACAATGCCTACAGTACAGAACATGCAATTCAAAAAAGTTTTGGAAAACACTAGTCAACTATTCAGTTTTAAAAGACACCACTAGGATTAGAATTGCGAACACCAAGCTGATGGGAAAAAGTATCCACTGCTCTGTAATGTAAAAATGGAAGCTCTGTACCTTATCAAGTTCTTTGAAATAAATTTTTCACGCAGGGCCAGTCTCTGCTTTTTTGATGTTTCCCTGTATTGACAAAAATTATCTGTGTTAGATTTTAACAACCAGCTAAGCGTGTATCTGGCACCAATACACTCCAAGCTAACCAAACTGTTATTATATCAAGTTATAGCCAATTAAAGCATAAGGCAACAACATCTTGAGATCTGCAACAGCTTACACGGAGGTCTTACAAATCCTATGAAACTGAACAGCAATTCCAACCCAAGGTTTGTGATAATCCATTTCAAGAGTTTTCCTGTCTATCAGGAGAGACAGACATAGATTCATAGAACAGTGCAGGTTGGAAGGGATCTGGAAGATCATCTAGTTCCAACTCCTCTACCATGGGCAGGGACACCTTCCACTAGACCAGACTGCTCAAGGCCTCATCCAACCTGGCCTTGAACACCTCCAGGTGGGGACCATCCATAACCTCCCTGGGCAACCTGTTCTGGGATTCAACCACCCACATTGTAAACAATCACTTTCTAATGTCTAGTCTAAATCTACCCTCCTCAAGCTTCAAACCATTTGCTCTCATCCTATCACAATAGGCCCTTGTAAAAAGTCATTTCCCATCTTTCTTATAGGCTCCTTTCAGGTACTGGAAGGCCACTACAAGGTCTCCCTGGAGCCTTCCCTTCTCCAAGAACAGTATGTTTGAGGAGTACTTATCCTCAAGTTAATGCAATCTGAAAAAGCTTTGGACTACTAGTTACAGAATCACAGACAAGCTGAGGTCGGAAGAGATATCTGGAGACCAAGTGCTCAGTGCTTCTGAACGAAGTATGGCCAGACAGTGCGGGCTGTCAAGGGCCTCATCCAGTCAGCTTTAGAGTACTTCCAGAAATAGAAACTTGGCAATATCAAGTCAACCTGTCCCAATACTTGTTGATCCTCAGCATTACAGCATTTTTTCTTATGTTTGAACAGCATGTCTTGCAGTTCCCTAATATATTATTTAGGAAAATAACAAATATTTCTCTAAAGGGTTTCCAAAACAAATATAGCAGCTAGGAAAAACGAAACTGCTTAGATCTTTATGAGCCGTAAGCAGCACTCTTTCATTTTCAGTGATGCTGTGCCAACTCAATACACAGACCTGTACCTCTGAACTAAATGAAATGCAAAAGTGAAAAGCAGACCATATGGTGTTACTGAACCCTAGATTTAATGAGTATTAAATACATCTCAAAATGTGAAAATAAACAAAGGCAACTTCCACTTAACCACTTCTCTCCTTTTTAGCAACAGAATTTAGTGACCACTGATTTTAGATAGAATGACTAGGTCTTTGGTGTTGGTGGGCAGACAACTGTCACTGCTACTTATCAAGCCACCAGTGAATACTGCCATTTATATTGTTTGTCCACAGACAAAATATTTATTCCACTGTCTCCTGACACTATTCCTCACAACTCTAGCTCCCCCTCTCCTTACTACTCGCAGCAGGGCCTAATCCACTAAGTTTACATAGCCACAAAGACTCTTCCCTTTAGGAACTCAATCTCATCTTCAGTCACGATCTATTCTCTGCAGACAGATCACACTGATTCACCAGAGGATTACCAAGGACTCGGCTTCATCTTAATCCTCCTCTTATGGTAAAACCTCTCCCACATAGAGACTAAAATACACCTCCACAGCTCCCACTGGCCAAAAGTAACCTACTCCAACCACCATCAATTACCTGCAGAGAGCAAACTTCCATATGCCTAATACTTTGCCACTGTGTCTTAGACACTTTAACATGCTCGTGGCACCCATAGCAAAGAAATGTTTCTATGCTCACCATCCAACTTCCTACACATACCGGCCACTCTGTACTTTAATTTTTTCTTTGTACAATCAATAGCCTCGAGCTGTTAAGAGACCCCCAAACATGCGTCATGGCCACCCATTCAAATATCAGTGATGTCCCCCAGAGACATTATCTTACTGAGGATACATAAAACTCCTCTTCACATAGAGCAAGAAACACGCTCCAAACCACCAGTGACCCCCCCGGCTACATGTAGGAAGCCACTCTTCTGATGCCACAAGCACTCACAGACGTGCCCCAACACCGGCCTCTGTCTTTTAAGTCCAGTGAGGGCCCCCACACTCCTCCCACTGAACCCTTAGCACATCTGGGAGCATCCCACACCACCAAGCACCACTCGCGCCAACAGCCAGAGCTCCAAGCTCTCCGGCACTGCTTCCCAGGCATCGAGAGTCCGGCACCCGCAGCTGCTGCGCGTACCTCTGGCCTACCCCTCAACAAACGCTGTTCCCCTAGGCACCCCCACACGTACAGGTCCATCCTTTCTTTCACGACTGTACACTCCCTCTGCTCCCGCACTCTCCCCTTCCTCCACCTCTATACCTCCCGCCCCACGCCTTCCCAAACACCTGGCCTAGCCAGGTCAGGCCCAGCTGCCCCACACACCCTCACAAGCATCCCCAAAACAGCTGCCGCCTGCGGCCCACCTCCAGTCCAGGCCACCGGAAGCCGCCGCCGCCGCCCGCGGACGTCCAATCCCGTCTGCGCCTGGGTTAACGTCACGCAGCACAGCCCTCGGCTACCCTCCTCTTCCGGCGGCCATTTCGCCCTCACCCGTCATGGATGCTACTAGACCAGTCGCTTGCCCTCGCTCGACATGGCCGCCGTTGCCATGGTGCGCGGAGGCGACCGACGCCAGCGCCCTTACCCAGACCTAAGATGGCTGCTGGGCTCTAAGAGCATCGCTGTTGCCTTGCTACACGCTCCTCCGGCCTTCGGGAGGAGGCCGTGGGCTGGGCCTGCCGGTGAGGGCGGCCGGCAGGCAGGGGTTCGCCGGATATCTCTGGTAGCAGTTCAGTCCGCCTAGGTGTCCCTTACCGGGACTCGCCAGCCTGCGTTCCTGCGCGGTGCGCCGTGTGTGTATATAAAGTGTATGTATAAACTTTCGTAATGCAGGTAACATTTATTATGTAAAGTATGTAAAAATACATACGCTGCGCAGACCTAACTCCAACTGGTATTTTTACATAACACAAGTTTAAAGTAAAATTTAAAATCTTAGGTTTCATATCTTCACCTCTGCCCGTGTTTGTGGAAAGGCATGAAAACACCTACAAATGGAAGGACAGGGCTGCTGCTTAATTTATCTTCCTGAAGTCGATTTTCATCATACAAGCTGCAAGCTGGTGCTGGCGTTGTCTTCCCTTCAGCTCCGCAGCACCTGCGTCCTCGGGGAAATGCCAAAAAAGGTGCAGTGTTAGTGTTGCACATCACAATAGAACCACCTACCCTGACAGAGAGCCTACTAATGCACCACAAGGCTTCAGGCTGAATAAAGGTCTGTGTTTCTAAAGGAAAACCAAACTTATTTTTTTAAACTCTTTAGTCATTTTATTACTTTGTTTCACTTCCCTGCAGTTCCCAGGAGAAGTCTGGCATAGCAGGGAGCTGCTGCAGCTTTGAGAGCAAGTGTGAGACCAGCTGGGATGAGGAAGTTGACTGGCTTGGTTGATGTCTGTATCTACACAGTATGGTGGGATAAAATAACAGAATTGGAAAGGTATTTCTAGGATTTTTTTCCAAAACTAGCGTTCAAACCTCTCATAGTTTAAAAAAAAAATAGCAGCAAACAAGCAAAACCCCAATACATTTATAGAATCATAGAATCATAGAATGGTAAGGTTAGAAGGGACCTCAAGGATCATCTAGTTCCAACCCCCTGCCATAGGCAGGG
>WBNM01032735.1:11318-50085 GCA_013399055.1 Ramphastos sulfuratus | reverse complement strand
CAGAACTCTACACAGTACTCCAGTACTTATCTTAGTGCTGTTTTGCATGAGACACATGGTCCCTTGTGTGGCTCTTGAAAGCAAGTAGTAAACCCCTTTCTCACTTAGGATGCTCCCAGTACAGGTTGAACAGAGAGATGTGCCTTAACATCACTCTTCTTTCCCTTGCCTCTTATTTCCACTGAGCAGTTTTAGCTCTTTTGGTTAAATTTGTTAGCCTCAGCAGTTAAGAAGCTGACAGAAGAGACTACATTGGACTGTTGTTAAGCCATGAGATAAAAAAGGTTTGGGTAGTCCTTTGGAATAAACTCTTGCTAATCTTGAAACAGTTAGCCTTTGAGAAATCAGGAACAGTGCTTCCACTTCTTCTGTCAAAGGTGTTTAACTCTACAGTAAACTGAGATGTTGTTCTCTGAGCAGAGTGTAGGGGTGCTGAAAAGCTGCCGATACTATTTTCTCTCCATGTGAGCATTCTCCAGCGTCTGACTGGATGTGTCAGCTTCTCATTGTTGCTATTCTTCTTCTTGCTAATGATTGTTTTATATTGATCCTTGTCTTAGGTTTTGGGTTTTTTTTAAATAATGATATTATGGTTATACAAATCTGTCTGTTTGATCTTCTAATTATTCTACTTTCATTGCTTCTCTGCTCATTCGTCAGCCAGATGCCAGTAGGAGATACTCTGGAAGGTTCTCAGTGCTGAATGCAAGCCATAAATCACTGTTGAGTTAGCATGGCCTGGTGTCCTGCCTTAAATAGTCTCCCTTTCTGCTGAGATGGAATCAATAGACAAAAATCACACTTGAAGGGGTTCTCTCTCCCTGTTGTTTTGTGAAATGGTTTTTATATTTTGTGTTTGGTTGGGTTTTTCCCCCTAGGAAACTATTTTTTCAGAGTTATATTTTAGTGTAATAGTTTACTAGTGGAAAAGAGGTTTTCCTGAAGTTGTTCTTTATCAGGCTACCTTTTCCCTACCTATTTGTGCCTTGTCTTTCTCAACCAATAGGATTTGTTTAATTTTGTTTTTCTAATCTGGGAGAGACCAACTAATGTTAGAATTTGTTCCAGCAAAGATGAGTGGATTTTTGTGTGTCTTCATTTCTTGTGCATAGTTTTTCTCCCTATAGATATTTTCCTTATTTGAAAGGAATCAAGGTTAGAGAAGCTAAACAGTCCAAAACCATCTGTTAGCAAACTTCCCCTTGGTGCAGTTCTAGGAACTTTTCATCAGAATGTCAGCAGTGATTCTCTGCCAGGAAAATAACTCTGGGTTCAGCAGGCTTACTCAGAAGATGGTTGGGTGTTTTTTTCTGCTGTGGTGTCCTTCCTTCAAGTTCAGAAATCACAGAGATTGGAAGGGACCTCAAAAGATCATCTAGTCCAACCCCCCCTGCCAGAGCATAAGGATAGTGCTCAAAAACCAGGAAAAAATAACTGAGTGTTGCTCCAAATTCTGATTCCCAAGCTTTGACCTGGCCAGCCCAATCCAAAAGCTGCTGCTTTTTATTTCTGTGAATGTGCACTTCCTGCCACAGCTGAAAATGTTAGGAGGAAGTTCTTTGCAGTGAGGGTGGTGAGACACTGGCACTGGTTGCCCAGAGAGGTTGTGGCTGCTCCCTCTCTGGAGGTGTTGAAGGCCAGGTTGGATGAGGCCTTGAGTGACCTGTGCTAGTGGGAGGTATCCCTGCCTATGGCAGGAGATTGGAACTGGATGAGCTTTGCGGTCCCTTCCCACCTAAACCATTCTATGATTCTATTAAAATATTACTGCTAATATTGGTAGAAGAGGTAGAAATAACTGGGTTCTGTTCTCAGATGGTGGTTAGTTTCTTCAAATAAAGAATGATAGATGATGGATTCAGCTTAGCAACCTAGAAAGAAAAAACCTGCTAGGGAAATTGGGATGTTTCTTAAAATGAAAAGCAAAACCCCAGTAACTGTGTTCAGTGTTTCCAGATAGTGTCAGTTACTGAAGTGTTTCTCTGTCTTGTTATTGATATAAGTGAAGCACTAGAAATTACAGTCCTGCTCCACTCTGAAACTGTCATCTGTAAACCCAAGCAGAGGAGTGTGTTCAATATCTGAGGAGTTGTTAAACTGAGAAATGAGGATCAAGTTTGGAACTTGCATGAGGGTAATTCTCCATGTTTCTCAAGTTTCAGAACTCCTCAGTAATGCATGCTAAAACCACAAATGAAGATTCTGTCCTCTTGGTAAATGAATGTTGCAGCTGTTATTTTAAATTACTTTCTTGTTTCATCTTTTCTTTTTCTTTCTCACACTGTTCCTATCCCACATTTCCCCCATCTTTTCCTATCTTCTTTCTCCCTTTAGCACCCCGAAGTTTTATTGAGTCATCCATCCAAGCCAGTAAGTTCCCTGGCAAACTGAGAGGCTATTGCCAACCCCATGTTGCATGTGTGGTTCACCTATGCTTTTATATTTGGGCCAACACAGAGTATCTTAGCAAATCACTTTGCTTGTGGGTAGGGATAACATGGATGCAAACGAAATACTGCGGCATATCTGATCAGACACGCTCAAAAAGCCTTTGAAAATGCTTTTGCTTCTTGGCTGTGTTGGCCTAACTTTGTTTTTGTTTGCACAGCTTAATATTGTGTCAGTGCAATGCTTTTGTTTCCCTTTGCTGCAGTTGCTTGAAGTGTCTTGTAGCTTTCCTTTCATCTGCATTGTCTGTGCTTTTTCAGAGCGAGAATGTAGAATTTCCATGAGAAGCAAGCTTCTTGCGGGGAAGTGTTCTGTAACATCTTGTACAGCATTGGAGATAGAGCAAGTAAAAGATTGCTTCAAATCTCATGCAGCTATTCAACTGACTCCTGTCATGTCATCCTATTCCCAGCCTTCTGTTGGATGTCCCAGAGCACTCTTGGAATTCCAGCAGCGTTTGTGTATCTCAAGGCTGTAAATTTTCAGCAGAGAATTTGTTGCGAGCGTGCATACGATCGAGTGCGTTACAAAGCTTTCCAGAGGCTTCTGTCTGTGTGAAGTGTGGCAGTGTTCAGGACCAATGGAGCTGTTTGTCCTGACAATCATTGTCTGAAGCCAAGAGAATTGCTTTTCGTGGAATCATAGAATGGTTTGGGTTGGAAGAGACCTCAAAGCTCATCCAGTTCCAACCCCCTGCCTAGGCAGGGACACCTCCCACTAGAACAGGTCACACAAGGCCTNCTTGTCTAGCCTGGCCTTGAACACCTCCAGGGAGGTTATGGAGGACAGAATCACAGAATGTGATTACATTCAGTGATTCTGTCCTCCACAACCTCCCTGGGCAACCTGTCCCAGTGTCTCACCACCTTCACTGTAAAGAACTTCTTCCTAACATCCAGTTTCAATCTCCCCTCTGCCAGTTGAAACCCATTCCTCCTCATCCTGTCATTACAAGACCTTGTCAACAGTCCCTCCCCAGCCTTCCTGTAGCCCTTTTCAGATACTGGAAGGCTACTCCAAGGTCTCCTCAAAGCCTTCTCTTCTCCAGGCTGAAAAGCCCCAACTCTTTAATGGTTTATTTGTATAACATCCCATATTAGAAGTTATGTTAATAGAACAAATAATACAATTTGCATTTACAGCACTAGGTTTGGAAAAACAGTCATGGTGTGCAGTGGGGAAAAATACTTTGTTAGGACTATCAGAAATAACAATTAATAGTCCACTAGGGCATAAAAACTTCTACAGTATCTTTTGAGTTATTTGATGTATAAACAGTCATTATAAATATTTTAAAGCATTTAGTGCACAAAGATTGGTAAAAAGTCCTGTTATTTTGTTAAAGGGTATAATATTATTGGCTATAATACTTGCAGGATTTAACTGCATAGTATTTCATGGGTTTATGTGTTCAGGTATGAAAAGGAGACTCAAGATTTTTCATTCCTCCACTTTAAAATAATTTGCCAGCCTATTAACCTGGGGATTGCACTGGCACAGTCCCTTACTAACCTTCTTTAATGCATCCTGTTAAATAGGTTCTCTTATCTGTTGCTCTGGTGTTGGGGAAAAAAAACCTTTCAAATCTTTTAGCTGAAGTTTCTTAATGTTTGATTCAGTCTGAGATTTTGATTCTGTGTCTTTTTGAAAGAAACTCTCAGACTTAACAGCTGTTTCCAAGAACAAAATACAGAAACATGTCAGAATCACAGAACTGTCGAGGCTGGAAGGGACCCCAAGGATCATCCAGCTCCAACCCTCCCTGCCTTTCTCAATTTTCATTGTGAGGTAGTTGTTGTAACATTTCACAACTAATCATTTTCTGTCAGACTCTTGCAGTCTTCAGTATTATGTGATGAATACTGTAAGCATGAGGAAGATTATAATCATCTAGAGAAATTAGGTGGTAAGTAATTTTTTTTAATAGCAGGAAAGCATCCAGTGAAGAAGGATATTTTTACACCTCAGTTTTTCACCTAAATGGGTACAATAATAACATAAGGGGGCCTACAAGAAAGCTGGGGAGGACTTTTTAGGGTGTTGGATAATGACAGGACTGGGGGGAATGGATCCAAGCAGAGGAGGGCAGATTTAGATTAGACTTTAGGAAGAAGTTCTTCACCATGAGTGTGGTGAGAGACTGGAACAGGTTGCCCAGGGAGGTACTGGAAGCCTCATCCCTGGATAGTTTTTAGGCCAGGCTGGATGTGGCTCTAAGCAACCTGATTTAGTGGAAGATGTCCCTGCCTATGGCACAGGGGTTGGAACTGGATGATCCTTGAGGTCCCTTCCAGTCCTGACAATTCTGTGATATAATGCATCATCATTTCCCACTGGTGACATGAAGTGCTTAGAAAAAGTGCCAAGAAAAAGCATGCAGTCATGACTAGCACAATAGAAAGAAAATTGGGAATTTTGTTTTTGAGTGTCATATTCTAATTCAGGGTAGACAAGGCATAGAGCCACACACTGAATATCAATGGACAGGCACTGAATATCTCATCAGTGCTCAAGTAATTCCTTCTGTGCACTGAATGCAGCTCTGTGGAAAGTCATCTTTCTGAAGAGGTCACTTTTTTATCTGTAATGGGCTCTCTTGAGGCATCTCTCTCTTATTTACACCTTTAACCTTCATAAATTAAATTATTCCAACCAAATAGTTGCTTATTCAGTGTCAGAAATTTATAGTCAGATTACAGATGGAAGGAGATTCTCCTCCCCCTCTTCTCTGCTCTAGTGAGACTCCACCTGGAATATTGCATCCAGTTCTGGGCTCCCCAGTTCAAGAGGGACAGAGATTTACTGGAAAGAGCGCAAGGGAGGGCTACAAGGATGCTGAAGGGACTGGAGCACTGCCTGATGGGGAGAGGCTGAGAGCCCTGGGGCTGCTTAGTCTGGAGAGGAGAAGGCTGAGAGGGGATCTGAGCAACGTCTCTGAATAACTGAGGGGTCAGGAAGGAAGGGACAGGGACATCCTCTGCTTACTTGTGCTCTGGGATAGGACAAGGGCAAGGGATGGAAGCTACAGCACAGGAAGTGCATTCCTGTGTGCTCTGCTCTAGGTGATCCTGCTCTGGCAGGGGGGGTTGGACTGGATGAGCTTTTGATGTCCCTTCCAGCCCCTGACATTCTGTGATTCTGTGATTGCACCTCACCATGAGGAAGAACTTCTTGACTGGTAGGGTCCCAAAGCACTGGCACAGGCTGCCCAGAGAGGTTGTGGAGTCTGCTCCTCTGGAGCCTTTCCAGCCCTGTCTGGATGTGTTCCTGTGTGACCTGTGCTAGATTCTCTGGTCCTGCTCTGGCAGGGGGATTGGACTGGAACATCTCCAGACATCCCTTCCAACCCCTAACATCCTGTGAGCCTGTGAACAGAGAGAGACCATTTAAAAGACGCTATTTGTGTGTGCATTTGCCATTTTTATGAGCTAGGAGGCACACTTGGAGGTTAGAAGGGTGGATTCAGATGGGATTTCAGATTCTTGGGAACTTCTGCTTTGGCCCTAAGTTTTCGGCAACCTTTACATGTGAAATATTCACTTGAATTTACTGTCTCAATTCATAGGTAAAAGTAGAAAGTGATTGCTGTGAATTATTTGCTGTTTGCTTTAGTTAATCTTTCAGGAATATTGATCTGGAATCTCAGTCATAAGGGCTGGAATTTTTATTTACATTTTAGGACTTTTAAATTAGATACATGCTATTGTTTTCTTCCCTGGCACACTTTAAACTGTGTGAGAGTTTATAGGCTCAAGAAATGCTAGCTTAGAAAATTCTGTTTAGTGTATTTTGTCTTCCTCTCCTCTCCATCTGTACATAGTGATTATTTCTGGGAAACACCTTGGTTTTAGTTGTAGAAGTTGGCTTTGTCAACTGATTTTCTGTGAAAGCAATAGAAGTTATAGTACATTTATCTGAGGAACAATCACACTTTCTTTTGTTCTTCAGGTACCTGAAGCACTCACCCCATCACTTACCACATGGGAAATGATGGCTCAGAGCAGAAAAGCAGAAAGCTGTTAAACCACCTCTTAGTTTATAGTCCCTCCGAAGAACTTTGACAAGCATATCAGAGTAGCAAGATCAAACTGAGTACTAAGTAGAAACTGTTCTCAGTCCTGAACCACTTAGAACTGGAAATTAAATTTACACTGGCAAAGACTAATACTGCTCAGATGAGCTTTTCTGAAAGCCCCTCTAACATAAGGAGGTGCTGCTTTCTTGCTAAAACTTGGCTGCTTCATGTGCAAAGAATCAAACATCCAAGTTTGATTGGGCTCTTGAGTTTAAATCCATAGAATCACAGAATGGGCTGGGTTGGAAGAGACCTCTGAAGCTCATCCAGTCCAACCCCCTCTGCACTCAGCAGGGACATCCTCAACTAGATCAGCCTGGAGGTGTTCAAGGCCAGGTTGGACGAGGCCTTGAGTGACCTGTACTAGTGGGAGGTGTCCCTGCCTATGGCAGGGGGTTGGAACTAGATGATCTTTGTGGTCCCTTCCAACCTTACCATTCTGTGATTCTATGATCAGGTTGCCCGGAGTCCTGTCCAGACTCACCTTGAATATCTTCAAGGATGGAGCCTCAACCACCTCCCTGAGCAACCTGTTGCAGTGTTCCAGCACCCTCATGGTGCAGACCTTGTTCCTAACATCCTGTTTGTTTCTTAAATCACCTGTTTTGACTCCACACTGGAGCAAATGTGGAGAGATAATGGCAGGGTCAGCAGTAACAGTTAAGAGGTTTAAATTGGACTGTAATCAGGTAAACTCAGTGACCTGTGTAAACCTATCCTTCCTTGTTTTTCATTTGTCAGAGGAGAAAGTGCAGTGTTCCCTTCACCCTAAGCCAGCTGCTTTTCCCCTTTACTTAGTTTTTAATCCTACTTTTATAGATTTTCCACATTTTTTGGTAACTGTATGAGGAGGTTGCAGATTTAGGCATACTGTCTCAGGCAAAGCTGAAAGATGAACCTGTTGCAGTGCACTTCTTACACTCTTTTACTCCAGAAGAAATCCTTAGTGCATTTGTCAGTGTAGATGCCCATTCTGTTTTGAAACTGAAATTACTGCCTTATTTTGGAATGTTTACTCACCTTTGGTGGGCAGGGGAAGTCATTTGTGGGTTGTTTTTGTTGGTTGGTTTTCCTGTGAAGATAGGAATTCATTCTTTGTGTTTAACTTTCTTTTGAGTTGAAAAAACACTGCTGGATTATTTTGCACAACATCACGTTGGGAAGGTAGCCAATTTCATCTGCTGTAGATCTTGGTGGGGGTTTGTGGGAAGCCTCTGACTGCATTGGTTTTCTCTCCCATCCAATAAATGAATCCAGTAGGATTTTAGATGGTTGTGCAACACATATTTTGTGCATAACCTACAAAATAGACCAAAGTCACTCAGTAACTCACAGCTCAGGAAGTGCTCACAAGTTTACTTCATATCGCATAACTCTCTCTTTGGGTTAGGTGGAAGGAGCCCTGCTCCTGTGCACTCTACACAAATGGCATGTGTTATGTCTCTTAACTGACCATTCCTGGTGTGCAAACAGCTCCTGTGTTCACAAGCTCACAGGATGTCAGGGGTTGGAAGGGACCCAAAGAGATCATCCAGTCCAACCCCCCTGCCAGAGCAGGACCAGACAATCTAGCTCAGGGCACACAGGAACACATCCAGACAAGCCTCGAAAGACTCCAGAGAAGGAGACACCATAACCTCTCTGAGGAGTCTGTTCCAGTGCTCTGGGACCTTACGGCAAAGAAGTTCCCTCTTGTGTTGAGCTGGAACCTCCTGTGCTGCAGCTCCATCCAGTGCTCCTTGTCCCATCCCAGGGAGCGAGTGAGCAGAGCCTGTCCCGCCCTTCCTGACCCCCAGCCCTCAGGTATTTGTAAACATTTATTAAGTCCCCTCTGTCTTCTCTTCTATGAGGAGAGACTGAGGGAGTTGGGGATGTTCAGTCTGGAGAGGAGAAGGCTCTGAGGTGACCTTATTGTGACCTTTCAGTATTCTAAGTGGGCTACAAGAAAGCTGGGGAGGGACTTTTTAGGATGTCAGGGAGTGATAGGGCTAGGGGAAATGGAACAAAGCTAGAAATGGGTAGACTCAGACTGGATGTTAGGAAGAAGTTCTTCACTATGAGGGTGGTGAGACCCTGGAAGGAGTTGCCCAGGGAGGTGGTGGCAGCCTCATCCCTGGAGGTGTTTAAGGCCAGGCTGGATGTAGCTCTGGGCAACCTGATCTAGTGTGAGGTGTCCCTGCCCATGGCAGGGGAGTTGCAACTGGATGATTCTTGTGGTCCCTTCCAACCCTGACTGATCCTATGACTACGATTCCATGATTCTCCAGACTAAGCAGCCCCAGATCCCTTGGCCTCTCCTCATCAGGCAGTGCTCCAGTACCCTAATCATCCTCACAGCCTCTGTTGGACCCTCTCCAGCAGATCCCTGTCCCTCTTCAACTAGGGACCCCAAAACCGAGGGCAGTACTCAAGATGAGGTCTCACCAGGGCAGAGTAGAGGGGCAGGAGAACCTCCCTTGACCTGCTGGACACACTCTTCTTAATACAGCCTAGGATCCCATTGGACCTCTTGGACACAAGGGCACATTGCTGTGCCATGGGTGTTACCCACCAGCACTCCCAGGTCCCTCTCCATGGGGATGCTCTCCAGCAGATCACCTCCCAGCCTCTACTGGTGCAGGTTTTGTAAGAAGCAGACACTGATTTGTTAGCTAATTTTCTGAAAAAGAAAACTGCTTTCCTCTTCTCAGTAGTGTCTCTGGGGTTGTTGTAGAGATGCTTTTATTAGCACAGAGTAATATAAATCAGGGCATTCCTGACAGTAGAATTGCATTAGGTCTTATAAGATATTTCAAATTAGAGAGGTTAGTAATTGAGGCTGGCTTTGCTTTTTTCACAGAGGATTATTATCTGATTATAAATTTTGGATGACTTTAAAGAGTCTGGAGGAGTATTTGTTAAAAGAAACAATTGGAGCTGTTGGAAACATAACTAAATAGAGTACAGAAGAATTTTCTATCTGGTGAAAACCAGATTTAACTCTGTGCATAGTGTCTCTTAGGAGAATACATATACCCCAAAACACAGATACCACAGAAACAGTAGTTGAGAGGGAAGTGTGGATGTTTGGGGGGTTGTAAATTCAGGTAGAAAAGGAAATTACATCAAATCTTTCACATTTCCTGTAGGCTGGAGATCTCAATAAGGCATTTCAGGAACAGCCACCAGCACTCTGCTTCCAAAGCAAAGAATGTTCCTCTGCTGCTCCTGATGGAGCCATGCTTGGCTGGGGAGGGACTATTTACAAGGTCTTGCAATGACAGGACAAGGGGCAATGGGTTTAAACTGGCAGAGGGAAGATTTAGACTGGATGTCAGGAGGAAGTTCTTTACAGTGAGGGTGGTGAGACACTGGCACAGGTTGCCCAGGGAGGTTGTGGCTGCTCCCTCCCTGGAGGTGTTCAAGGCCAGGTTGGACGAGGCCTTGAGTGACCTGTGCTAATGGGAGGTGTCCCTGCCTATGGCAGGGGGGTGGGACTAGATGATCCTTGAGGTCCCTTCCAACCTTACCATTCTATGATTCTGTGATTGCTGCAGTGTCCCCCTGGGGCCTGTGTCTTCCTGACAATGCATTCACTGGGTTTCCACTTGTTGCAGAGAGCCCTTTCTGAGGGTGTGCAATTCAGAGTGCTTATGGAGCAGTGAGGAATCTGGAAACACTGACAACCCTGACTCCAAAAACCTCCTCAGAACTTCGAGGCTCACCAGGAGCTGGGTCTTAGTCAGAAGCAGGATTGTCAGAATTACAGCTCACTGCCAGAGGAGTGGTGAAGCTCCACTTGAAAGTCACTCAGAAGTAGGGAGCCTCTTAAGTCTTCCTAAATACGTTCTTCTGTACTTCCAGAGTCTGATTGCTGGGGACTCCAGCTGACATCTATCTAGGAGACCTGGAAATTGTCAGGCATTTTCTTTTAGGGTAAAATACTGTGAAGGTTATCCAGATTTGTGAAATGCCTCTCATAAGAAAAAATAAAAGCAAGAAGACAGTTTAGCATTGGACCTTGGGCAGGAGTTGCAGGGCCAAGGCTTCGGGGTCAAGCCAGCATCCTTCTGGCTAAACTGAGTCAGTGTGGTCTGGATGATCAGGTAGTGAGGTGGATGGGAATTGGTTGAAGGAAAGAAGTCGGAGAATTGCGGTGAATGGGATGGAGTCTAGTTGGAGGCCTGTGGCTAGTGGAGTCCCCCAGGGGTCAGTACAGGGACCAGTTCTGTTCAATATATTCAACAATGTCCTGGATGAGGGCACAGAGTGCACTGTCAGCAAGTTTGCTGATGACACCAAGCTGGGAGGAGTGGCTGCCACAGCAGAAGGCTGTGCTGCCATTCAGCCAGACTGGGACAGGCTGGAGGGCTGGGCAGGGAGAAATTGAATGAAATTCAGCAATGGCAAGGGGAGAGTCTGGCACCTGGGAAAGAACAACCCCAGGGATCAGGATAGGTTNGAAGTTTCATGGAAACATGAGGAGGATTTTTTTTCCCTGTGAGGGTGACAGACACTGGAACAGGCTGCTCAGGGGGATTGTGGAGTCTCCCTCTCTGGAGATGTTAAAAACCTGCGTGGATGTGTTCCTGTGTGATCTGCTGTAGGTGATCCTGCTCTGTTTGGACTGGGTGAGCTTTCGAGGTCCCTTCCAGCCCCTGACATTCTGTCATTCTGCAATATGAAATATTCCAGTACTTGGGAAATCCAGATTCAATGCAGTGTTTGTGCTTTGGAGAACATTGCCAGCTTGTAAAGCAGCCTTCCAGAGTGGGGAGAAATGTCTGTAGGCTTATTTTCTGATCTAAGCTTGTTCCAGAGAAGAGAAAGACCTTGAGTTTACAGGCAGCCATGCTTGGCATGAGAGCTCCACCAAACCTGCTGTGCACTGGAGCAGATTTGAGCAGTTCTGAAGTAGCTTTAAATGCTATCAAACTGCCATTCAGGATCCAAGAGCAGAGGCACAGAGGGTGGAAGAAAAGATGGCCCTTAGCCTGCTGATTTCAATACCAGCATAATTATGGCCTTTTCTTTGTGTGTAATATGCTTGGGAACTGTTGAATTAATTTTACTACTAAGTTAGTGATTTTTATCACAAACCAAGACATTTAAAAAAAAATAAAAAAGGCAACAAAACAAAGAAAAAAAAAAAACAAACTCCCCCCAAAAAACCCAAACAAACTGTTTGTCCCCATAGCCTGATTTTCAAAATGATATTTTCTAGCTAATTAGTCAAAGGCAGTATCAGTAGCCATGCTCAGAGTAGTTCTAATCTCTGTAGCTCAGGTAACTGGTGAGGACATCAGTACACCAGCACCATCTGTGCAGATCTGTCTGACTCTGTACACTGATGTAGTTTCTGAGGGCTATAAACCTGGGATTTGTTTGTTCTAGATTATCTAAGTTAGACTACATCAGATAACTCACTCACATCACTGCTTTAGAAGTTGAGTAGATGAATTTTTCTAGCCACTCACACTTGCTTTTTCTTTCCTTTTAGGAAAGTTTCTCTTTTTTTTTGGCCTATATTTGCTGGTTTCTTCTGTCAATTGTTTCAGATTAAAAACCAACTTTTTTTTAGGCTGAATAATAAAAATGTAGATTTTGACTTTTTTTCTTCTGTACTGTTTTTTCCCCATTCTTCAAAGCAACATAGGTACAGTGTATTTATTTCAGTGTAGTTGTTCATGTACTCATGTTACCCACCTCTATCTATTTCACTCAGAGGTTTATTGAGAACTATCTGTTTAATCTAAGGCAATATTTACAATAGTGAATATTACAAGTTCAGTTCACACTTCGTTCCGGCTATCTCAGACGTAGGTGATTCAAAAGCTCAGAAAACATGAAACAGTTTGTCTCCTCACAGATGACATGAGAGCATGAGACTCTTAATCTCAGGGTCATGGGTTTGTGCCCCACGTTGGGCACCAAAGTAATAGATGTGATGGTTTAGGAATTCCCTGCACCACCACCCCCACCTTGTAAAATCACTCAGGCTAGACTCAACCGGCTGGAAGCTAAGGACTGAAGCTCTATTTACAGCTTAGCACAATGTACAAGCAGAGATATACACAATNTGGAAGCCTTTTCATCTCCAGGCTGAAGAACCCCAACTCTTGTAGCCTGTCCTCATAGCAGATCTGCTGCAGCCCTCTGATCATCTCCGTGGCCCTCCCATCACCAGTGTTTTCCTTTCACAGCCTATAATATAATTTTCTCCATTTAAATACTCCAATTAGCCTCAAACCAGCACAGCAGTAATCAGTCTTGCCATTTGGAAATAGGTACCTAAGTAGTGTTTTGCATTCATCTGGGTATCTGTAAGAGAGCTGTGTGTGAGTGAAGTGAGTTTTCTTTCTCTCTTGCAGGCTCATGAGGCAACCCTGGAGGCTCGGGCCAGCCCGGAGCTGAGTGATCGCATGCAGCAGCTGGAGAGGGAGGTGGCTCGCTTCCGGGAGGAGTCCTGCAAGGCTCAGGCTGAAGTGGATCGTCTCCTGGAAATCCTGAAAGAGATGGAAAATGAGAAGAATGATAAGGATAAGAAGATAGCAGAACTGGAGAGGTGAGAATGGTATGAGGTTACAAAAGAGCCGATGAAAGTTAGAGGTAACTTAGTCCATTTTTCCTGTCTTAAAAACCTTAGAGTGCCTATTTTTGGAAAGCCTGCTTAGGGTTTTTCAGCCTTTGGTCCATGATTTTGGTGGATTTTAAGCAAAAAAGAGGTCTTACTGTGTGCTCTTAGTACCTGGCTGCTCAAAAGCAGAACTGATATGGATAGAACTAGAAGGGTGGGTAGTGCTGTGAGGAAATGGAGATTACTTTTTAGAGCTTGCGATACTACTTACCTGGGTGGTTCTGACAGGTGGCATTTGAAACTCTTCATACTGGTAGGGACACAGGAGAACTTCAGTTCATGTGAAGGCAAAGAAGCAGATTTGCTTTTACCCAAACAAAATGGGAGTCAGCATTTTCCAGCATTTTCCATTTTTCTGTCTTGCTCAGATTTCTTTCCAGACTTTAATGTTCCCCCCTCAGATTATAATTTATTATGATTCTGTGACATTTGTATCACAATTATGAGTAGCAGATCTTGGGAAAGACTTGAAGCAGATTTTATCTGCAGCCATTTTTCTGTAGTCATTTTCTAGGCAGTAATACCTCTTGGGGATTTTTGCTTCCTTTTACCATTTGCAGTGAAGAATCTCTAACTTGGAACAACAAAATGGAAATTTATTTGTTCCTATTTGCCTTGTGCCAGAAGAATCTTCCTAATGTCTGCTTTACCACTGTTTAACTGCTCTGCCTCTAGTGTCAGGGCAGAGGAGTAGAGGAGGTTCCAAGTTCTGCATGATGGCAGTGGTTATTGTTCATTGGTCAGATAGGAGGCCTCTCTGAATTACTTGAAAAACTCCTTTCTGAACCTCCAATCTTGTTTCCTTGAAAGTGACAGAGCTCTGAAAAAATTCAGCTTCTCAGCTGAGTTTCTTCTTTCTTTGTGCTTGTAAGCAGCATCCTGTTACTTTTAAGTTGTTGTTTTATTTAACCAACATTCTCTACACCTGTGCTGTAAGCTTGAGCACCCAAAAGTGAAAATATGTCATTTTAAACTGTCTTCTCCTTATTTCTAAGGGCTATAGCTTTCAGCTTCTTGATACATGATACATTCAGAACATTCAGGTAACAGATTGATAGAGTAGGGGCATTAAGTACAGGCCTTTAAAAGTTAGCCAGCAGTTGCAAGTCATGTTTGCCTGGGTGATTTCTTTTCAGTCCCTGAAAGGCACCCATCTCTGAGGTTCACAAGGCCATCACTTGAGGGCATCCAAGCTGCTAGAGATCAGGGTATAAGCAACAAACTTTTATTTGAAGGTTAGGGAACAAGCATGTCCCTAGTTCCTTAATTTTTCCAATGTGCAGAAGTAATTTCCATTTAGGAAAAGCAAATCAGAAATATTCATCAGTCCCCAACTCGATTTCTAGAAGAGAGTGGAATGGCAGGAAGAGAATTTTCTTTTGCATGCTTTTAGTGATTCGCTTGGGTTTTTTCCCATGAAGTTATCATTCAGAAACTCTAATCAGGATGGGGACTTGCAGTACCAAACACTGAAAAACACATAAAAGTGGTCTAGAATCTAAAGAGTTTATAGTCTACAAAGCCAAAATAACAAGAGAAATTAAGATGGGCCTTGTTGTCTTTGATAGATCAGAGCATTGGCACCAATCTTCAAACAGGCAGAAAGGAACTTTTTCTTTGCAAAGATTTTGCAAAGATGCAGCCCCAGAGACCTGCAACAGAATTGTTGTTTTTCATGGTAGAGTGTTTCTTGCTGTTTCAGTCCCCACCAAACTCTTACTATATCAGTGAACACATGTACTCCCCAAACATCTGGACATCATTCCTCAACACTTTGATGACTACTTTGACTAGTGAGTGTAATCCATTCCTTCTTACCACCTGATCCTTGCTCTTAATAAAAGAACCAGAGTGGTCCTCTTCTCTTTTTCACTTGTCATCTTTTCTACCAGGACCGAGAAAATACAGAATGTCTTCTGTCATTGCTAGCAATGAGAAGAGGTATTTCAGCTGTGCTGAAGAACAGACTCCTTTTGCTATCAACAGCCATGTAAATCAAGGGGGAAAATTAATGTAAGAATTTCATCTTCTCTAACCACTGCAAATGGAAATGGAAAAAGTCTTCAAGATGGTGCTGCTGAGTTGACAGTTGGACTTCAATGTAGAGGTCTTTTTCAACCTTCATGATTCAGTAGTCTAGAGACCCAAGGGTTCCTCATATTAGTGTGATGAATTAGCAAAGTATCGACACCTGAAATTATTTTTCACTTCAGAAAAAGGTGCAAGATTTCAGATACTTTGTAGTGAGGTTTTAATTAGTCATTTTTTTCTGAATAATTGTTGACATTTGTTTCTGGCCTTAGCTGTTTTCGGTTTCTCCCTCAAATTCCTACTCTCCAGAAGCTTGCCTTCTCCTGGTGAGTTTTTACACAAACCAGGGATTTTGGAATGCCTGTTAAATGTACAGGCTGGTCTTAGGTTTATCTACCATGCTTGTATGTAAAGTTTTCTTTCATAGCTGAAATGATACATCTGGGCACATCGCATAGATGCTTTAGAGCCAGGGTCTTGGTTTCCTGTAAAACCTTTTGCCTTGTGAAAATCCTTCCTAAGCAAGCTAGAAATTATCTTGACTTCTGATGCTTCTACAGCTGTTCAAACTCTGCTGTGCAAAGAGCCCTAGTGCTAGCAGAAGCATTTGCCAAAAGCAAAAGAGTAAATATTGCTGTGCCTGTCAAGAACTGCTACTATTCCATGCAGGGCAAGGTGAAAAGGGCTAAGTCACATTCAGAGAGCAACACAAACCTGGGGTTTTTCAGAACCTTCTCTCCCTGGAGCTTCTCCTTATGCTAGGTCTGTATGATGAGCAGACCATACATCCTCAGGAGGAGAGAAATAATAACCTAGTTTCAACCACAAAAGAGAAATGAGTCACCTGTTAGGAAGGTATGTGTAGAAGAACAGAGATGGAGAAAAGATAAGAGGAGGGGAAGATGAAAGGAAAAAGGAGAAAACTTCTCTTAAGCTTTTTTGGTGATGGCAAGGCTGCCTGCAAGTGAAAATGAAGAGGGAAATGCACTCTTCAATTACTTGCAATTACTGAGTGGGGGACATTGTTTTCAGCTCTGAATGGGAAGAGAACTATTAAAACATAAGGTGTTAAATATGGTGCATGCTGTGTGAAAGATTCTGCAGTAGCCTGGAGTCAGTGTGAGAGCGAAAGCAGGAGCTCATTAATTTCTCTCCTCTGTGGGCAGTGTTTTGCATTTTCTTGCAGGAAGGTGCCCAGGAGTCTGTGCTGCTTCTGGGGGTCACCAGCCCTACCACTGTTGTGTCTGTGGATGCAGAGAGGGTTTTTAGCTGTTACTCACTTGCTTTACGACTAACCGTTTGCTTTTTGTATTGTCATTCCATACTTTCCTGTCCATCTGTAACTTCTCACTTTGTGCTTTGTTTCCTTCCTCACCTTTTCTTTCCGTTTACCCTGTCCCGCCCTGGTCCCCTGAGCTGTTTTGCCTTGCCCGTGTGGGGGTGTTCTGACTGTGCCCTTTCTCAGAAAGCACTCCTCCCTGCACCCCCCCTGCCAGGTGCCAGTCCCTGTACCGCAGCACCTAGGGGGGTTTGTGTGGGACTTCCTGGGCAAGTGAGTGCTCTACAAGGCTTCTGTTCCTGCCAACTGGAATGGCACTGCTGGCTGCCCGGCTGCTGCTGCTGCTGTTTGGGGCTGCTGCAATGATGCTGTTTTCCTTGGCTCTGATGGGAATTAGCCCTAACAGTCCCTGCCTGCAGCTTGTGTCACAGTGGTTGTGACCACAATCTGAAGGAGATTTGCTGCTCCCTAATTTAAACTCGACCGAAGCTGTTGCTCTTTATTCTAATTCTCCTGCTGTGTTTTACCCTTGGTTCTAATCTCTACTCTCAGTTCTGCCTGAACCAGCTAAAACTCAAATGCACCATTGGCAGAGGTCAGTATTGACTTAATCTTCAGTTTTTTTGTGATTATCATCCTGAAATAAGATTTTTAAAAAAGAGAAAAGAAAGCATGTTGGTCTTCAGGGTCAGGCCCATCAGGGATGGGTAGGTTATGCACAGAGGTATTTGTGCATATATTCTCCAAACGTGGACCAACTCTGTACTTGAGAGGTGACAGTAAATACCTATGTGTGGCATCAGTAGTGAACACTGAAGTTCTCATTCCAGTTACAAACCTGAGATGGATTTGAATTTGGCATGCTCACTGTATGTGATAGACAGTCCTTGTAAAGATGCAGGGCACTGCCATTTTATTTTTCTGAAACTAACATGACTTTGGGAACAAAGGAAGATGGTGCTCAGGTTTGGAGAAGCAGCAGTCCTGTTAAGGACAGTCAAAAATGATGGCTGCTATAAAAGAGAGGTTTTAAGGAGGTTCCCTAAAAAAAGAACTTAAGGATTACCTGTTCAAGAAGAAAACTTCAAACTTCTAATATATGGTAGCCAAAAGGTGTACTGCTTCTTCTCAGTGCTAGATAAGAATAAAAGATTAAAAGGCATGGGGTGATCTCAATGGAGTGCTGAAAAGTGTGGGCAGCAGAAGGAAGTATTTTACTCTGTGTGTCTCTGAGACAGTGACATGTTTGTGCAGTGGCCTGTGAAGGCTAAATGGAGACAAAAATTGGCTGTGTGTTCCAGCAACTTTATGGTTTCCTACAATAGTGTAAAGGAAACTATACCAGTAAATGATGCCCTAAGTCAACAATTGAGACTGAAATATGTACTTTCAAGCCATTACTTCTATGTTATAATAATTTCTTTACTCTTCAAGTTGGTTGTTTCTGTGAATTTTTAAATCATTTTTTAAAAGAGAATTCCTAAACAAGAACCACATCAGGGGCAAATAAGGGATTGAATGTAAAAGGGTCACTGCCAAAGACCAAAAAGTGTTTGTGAAATAAGAATCCTCACTGTTAAAGCTTACCTTCAGAGATGGTATCACACTAATTCTGTCCTACAGTAACTCGTTAGTGTTCTGCAAAAAATAAATTCAACTCTGATTCAGGCACAGGAAATAACAAATTAATTAAATATTACCATAAAATCCTTTAATCCATTTTGGTACTATGAATCATAAAAGCATATACAGTGTATTTATTTCTTGGCCGCAGTGTGTTATGAGGCAGAATTTGTTATTGTGCTTCTCATCCATTTCCCTCAAAAATCCATAGCTTAGGTGGATGTTAAGATTCTGAGATTGATCATTCAAACATTCCAAAATAAAGCTTGCCATGTAATTCTAATTCCCCTCTTGTGTGAGCCTGTGTATCACACAAGATAAAGTGATCCAGTCTTTAGCCATAGGAACAAACACTTCCCATGAGAATGGTGCCTTTGGTGTCTGAAGGACATAGCTGAAATTGTCCCTCCAAAATACTCATTGCAAATTTCAGCAAGGTGTGTTAGTTGAGAGCAAGGGTTTGTAATGGAAAGAAGTGGTCAGCCCTGTAGTTAGTCCAGCTCCACCTCTGAGCATGCAGATCTATTGAATATTGAGATTTTCATCTTTTCCAAGCTAGGAAATGAAGGAGGCATTTCTTTCTTCTCAGTCTTGCTTTGTCATCATACAAGGTGAAGATTACACTTGAACTGTCACATCAAATATCTCAGAGGAAAAAATAATACATTTTCTTTCAACATAACTGCTCTAAACAGATGAGGATATAAGATGCAGGCACCTTTACTTACAGATATTTAACTTAAGATGTTTGACATTATGTCAGTTTTCAGAAGACAGGTGTCTGCTCTCTCAAAGTCAACCTTTGTTCAAGTGCCCTAAAATCAGCACTCAAAGTCACTAATTGCTTTTGAAATCACCATCTAAGAAGAGAAAAAAGCCACTTCAGTAATTGCAAGCCCATCTGCAGAGAGCACCAGATAAAAAAGCTGTCATCCTGGTTCTACACAGACTCCTCAAATCCATCCTTGTATTTTAATATAATAGGATCTCCTTTTTCCATTTGTTCTTTAGTTGTCTTTCTCCCCCCATTCTCTCTCTTTTTTTGTGTTTTGGGAGAAATTGAATTTTTGCCAGATTGCAGAAACAGCTGGTCTGAGGAACAAGGACAGAGAACCCAAATTAGTCCACTTCTTGACACGGTGAGAGGTCAGGGCTGGTGCAGGCTCTGGCTGAAAGAGCCGGCTGTGTTATCCCGTCATTAAACCACCTCAGCTTAGGTGAGCCCTGGTGTTCTTCCCATGTTCAAGCAGGCAGGACTGACACTATTAGCCAGAATGATTCATCCCTGTGGAACTGAGAACAGACCATCTCCTTTGTTGAATTCAGCAGTGGGCTGGAAGCTTGTGCTGCCTGCTAATCCAAGACTAAGGATCTGATCCTGAATCCTCCAGGAAGGACCCTACACTAGAGACATACTTATGGGTAATGAGAAGCGCTGCTTGGGAACTTCTTGGAAGACTTTTTTTCCCTGAGAAATTTCCTGTTTATTCTGATCATCAAATGAAGGAGGTTTTCAAGCATTCCTTCTCATTCCTAGGTCTATTAACTCTAATGAATATAGGAGTTGTCATCTCATGAACTGTAGCCTGCTTGTATTGTAGAGCGATGGTTTTATTTGGCAAGTGTCTCCTAATCTAACTGCTAGATCATAGAACCATAGAATGGTTTGGGTTGGAAGGGACCTCAGAGCTCATCCAGTTCCAACCCCCCACCACAGACAGGGACACCTCTCACTAGAACAGGTTGCTCAAGGCCTCATCCAACCTGGCCTTGAACACCTCCAGGAAGGGAGCAGACACAATCTGCCAGTGTCTCACCACCCTCACTGTGAAGAGCTTCTTCCTAACATCCAGTTTAAATCTCCCCTCTGCCAGTTTCAAACCNCCAGCACAGGAAGGACATGGAACTGTTGGAGTGGGTCCAGAGGAGGCCACAAAGATGCTCAGAGGGCTGCAGCAGCTCTGCTGTGAGGACAGGCTGAGAGAGTTGGGGCTCTGCAGCCTGGAGGAGAGAAGGCTTTGAGGAGACCTTAGAGTGGCCTTCCAGTATCTGAAGGGGGCTACAGGAAGGCTGGGGAGGGACTATTGACAAGGTCTTGTAATGACAGGATGAGGAGGAATGGGTTTAAACTGGCAGAGGGGAGATTGAAACTGGATATTAGGAAGAAGTTCTTTAGAGTGAGGGTGGTGAGACACTGGCACAGGTTGCCTAGGGAGGTTGTGGAGCACAAAATCACCCAATGTGATCTTTGATTACATTGGGTGATTCTGTGCTCCACAACCTCCCTGGAGGTGTTCAAGGCCAGACTGGACAAGGCCTTGAGCAACCTGTTCTAGTGGGAGATGTCCCTGCCCATGGCAGGGGGTTGGAACTGGATGAGCTTTGAGGTCCTTTCCAACCTAAACCATTCTATGATTCTATGAAAAGAGCAGCCATCATTCTTTTTAACCAGAAAAGATATAAATAGCCTTTCCACTTTGCCTGACACAAGGACAATGAAGTGCACCTTATTCCCCATCAGACTGCTTTGAAGGAAAGGTGAAGTATTAAATAGACACAACCACTCACCATCAAACAAGTGGAATTCAAGGGTTGACTAGAAATAACTACATAAACTTCTCCCTAAGTCCATATGTGTCATAGGTTTTTGTGTGAGAGTGTGACAGACTGAGATTATCTTACTTCACTCTCTTTCTAAAGGAAAAAGGGCACTAAAATAATAAGGCTCTCAATGAACCAGAGATGAATACAGAAAGGTTGTATTTAAAGACGTACAGGAAAAGATAGGGCATACATGAATCCTTAACACCTAGGACAGGATACATGAGAATTCCCCCAAAACCTCCCCCCCAAGCAAACCACAAAAAAAAACCAAAACCCCAAAACCCCAGTGCTCATTTTCTCCCATCCCCCTTTCTCTCCCATTAGGCCCCAAACAGGCTGAAATTCACTGCAGCAGCCCAAGGTCTCGAAGGCCACAGCCTACCACAGGGTCCTCCTGCATAGTTACCAAGTTACTTAGATACAGGATACCTCTGGAGAGTTGGAGAGGCAGGGAGAAAAGAAAATGAAATAACCTTGCTGCTTACTTTTAGAGTGTTTGCAGGATTGTGGGATTGAATAGCAAAATTACGATATCCAGGGGCGACCAATTCGTCCCCTGGGATGGAGCTTGGTCTTTGTAGTTTTTTTTTTTAGGGAGTCTGGGATAACCTGGAACCCCTCGAACCACCACAATAAGAGACTGATGTAGCAGACTCATTTTGCTCCCTTTAATGACAGGGACATGATGAAAATTCTAGCTGGGAGCATTAACAGCTTTGGAAATATAGCTAATCCTCAAGAAATAGTTCTCAAACGTTCGCATCTCACCAACCTTTTGGATCTAGCCATCAGATTTAACTTGGTTCTGTCTTTGGAAGTGCTGAGATGGCATTTTGAAAGAGTGGATTTCTGAGAGGCTACCATTTGGTGCTGGAGTTGTCTTGTCTGCCTGTGTGACTGCTGCAGCGGAGAACGCAGCTAACGAGGCTGGGCAGGAAGGCTGCTGCTGCGTCGTGCAAAGAATGCTGCAAGTGTTTGTTCTTGCCCAAAGAGAAAGAGGGCAAACCAAAAATTGTCAGTTTGCTCTGTAACAAGCATGTCTTGGGATGTATCTGGTCCTGCTTGCTTGGGGCTGCTTCCTGGGGCAGGTGCTTGCTGTGCTCCGCTGCTCAATTTCACTGATGTAGCCCCCTGCACCCAGGCTTCACCTCCAGTCTGTAGCAAATCTCCACTGATTTCCCAGTACCTGCCTCATGTTTAGTTTGATAGCACAGTGCCAGGTTTTTTCTAGTTTTAATGTGCTTTCAGACACAGCCCTGTTTTTTGTTTGGATAAATATGACATTATTCTAAAAATCTGCCTTTTGAGAAACTATTTCAAGCCATGGGAAGAGGAGCTGGCAGTTAGACAACACTGACTTTTCTTTGGAGGAGGCATTTTTTTTCCATAACAGAATGAATATGTAGCAGTAATTACTCTCCATTCCAGTCCTGTGCAGCTGGCTAAATAATACTTCTGTAGCACACAGCAAGTGACCTCAGCATGGCATTTCAGGTACTGTTTTGCCTTCATCTTTTGCCAGCAAAAGCTGCTACCACAGAATCACAGGAACATCCAGGTTGGAAAAGACCCTCAGGATCACCAAGTCCAACCTATAACCTTTAACCCTACTCTACAAGATTCACCTTAAACCATATCCCTAAGCACCACATTCAAATGACCCCTAAACACAGCCAGAGTGGGTGACTCCACCACCTCCCTGGGCAGCTCATTCCAGTGCCTGAGCACTCTCCCCATCAAAAACTTCTTCCTGATGTGCAATCTAAACCTACTCAGTCTCAGCTTAAGGCCATTCCCCCTTGTTCTGTCTCCAGTTACCTGTGAGAAGAGCCCAGCAGCAGCCTCTCCACAATCTCCCTTCAGGTAGTTGTAGACAGCAATGAGGTCTCCCCTCAGCCTCCTCTTTTCCAATAGAAGTTGAAAGTTTTTTAATAGAAGTTGAAAGACTAATAGATTGAATTCAAGTTCTGCAGGGCTGTTCTGAGTTCTGCCCTGTACTAGACTGAAGAAACAACATCACAGCATCAGCACAATAGATCCAGGAGCTACAAAGAGTCTGAAACTGTTGTAATCCAGATTCAATAATGCCCATTAAAAAGTTGAGCTTCCTGTTCTGCCCTCATTTATTCCCATATCTAACCAAGTGTTTGTTTTCACTTTTTTGTCCCCTTTTGTTAAATTTGAGCAGCCATAGCTCTGCAGCTCAGCTTAGAGGGTGTGCAGTTGGATTTCAGGCAAAGTCATTAGTGACACACTTTTCCACCAGAATTAAGTGAGGCTTTTGGAATATTATCCTTCGCCTCAAGGTCAGACACTGAGATGTGGTGTTTGGCATTTTTCAAGTCTCATCTTTCCCAAAATCTCAAGTAGCACAGCCTTTACAACAGCTGTCCTTGAAGAGCTTGATTGGAAGAAGGTTAGTTAAAAAGCCAGAGAAAAGAAAGGAGCTTTACACTAGTTTCTCTGGCAGACCAACAGTCCACTGCTTAGCTGTACCTTGCCCTGAAACTGCTGCTTGGACACCTTCAATACATCCTGCATTGTTGTTTGCAAAATAGGGACTTCAAATTATATTGCCATGGTTCCATATACCAAGGGCAATGAAGCACATAGCAGCTAGCCCAGCCTGTAGAAATACTTTTTTCCAGACAATATTGTGCCTTTTCAGAGTGAAATCTTGGCATGGGAGAAGTACTGCATAAGTTGTAGAGGCCAAATTGCCACTCCGGTCAAAAGGAACTTTTACCTTTGCCCTCTTCTACTGACTGGAAACAAAGTTGAAAATAAAATTTCAAAGCTCTGTATTTATGGCTCCTGTTGACTTACCTTGCTGTTATCAGTGAAATTGACAGCAGATGCCTTATGAAAAGATATTGGGAGATATTTGGGGGGGAAAAAAGCAATAATGAACCTATAGGACCTCATGTTATACAGGGAACTCCAACATTTGGTCTTGATCAATCCTGCTGTTGAGCAATGTTGGAGAGAACTGTCAAAAATATTCCTGTTTGGTCATTATTGCTTTTAGATTGCACCTTACGTGGGAGAAGGAGCACACTGGAGGAAGAAGAGGCAGAGGGCTTTTTGGTTTGTCTTTGGGAGGATGGCTTCAATGGCAAAATTTAGAAAAATGAACTTTTACTTTTGACAAGTCTTTAGGCCTTGAAGACTTTACTCCGTGGCTGGGTTTCTTCTCCCTTCTATTTATTCCCTTTTATCATGGCTGGGTCACCTGCAGGAAGAGTGAAGAACTGTGTGTGTCTTGCTCATGCAGAGAAAAGAAGCCCCTAGAAGATGGCATAAAGGAGCACATTGGGATTCATCTCAGATAGTCAAACTCCACATTCCCAAAAGCTTAGCTGGACTTGTGGGAGAAGGATGGTTGCCAGTCCTGGGGTGTAAAGCCAGAGTTTTCTGCACTTGGCTTACTTCCATTTTCTGAGAACTATGACATATTGGAGGCTGTGTTCTGTACAGCAAGTCGCCTCCAGATGCAATGGTGTAATCTAATCTGAGGGGCTTTTTTTCTTTCTCTCTTTCTTTTTTTTAACTAGCTGTTCAGCTCTGTGTTTGTGAAGGGTTGTGTGTCTGTGTGTCATTACCTGAGTTAGCTCTGCTTGTTTTGTCCTTGTGTTCTTGAACTGCCTTATCTCTGAGTTTTCACAAACTCTTAACTCTTAACTCTTTTTCTTTCGCATCTCCTTCCTGGATTTGCTGCTTCCTTCAGCCTCACCTCAAGGTCAGTATTCACTTTTAATAAGGGTGTTTATAAGAGTCTTGTCTGTTGCGATCTCATGCAAGGCTGCACATCAGATTACATGATCTACAAAAGGAAAATCAGAGATTTTTTTGAGTGTGTGTAGGAGGATGGGTTGAACAGAGTGCACACTTTGAGGGAACTTGTACTTGAAGGAAATAATTCATGTCAAACCACTGTAAATCAGTTGTTGTAGTGCACTGGGAAGGAGGAGGAAGACTTACCAATGAAGCCTTTCAAGTGAAAAAATCACAGGAACAGGAAGTTGAAGCAAGACAATTTAAGTATTATTGGCTTTATCTGTTACTTTAAGAAGAAAAGAGATTGAACATCAGTCACATTCACTGCTGCATGCTGTAGAGTGCAAAACTAATTCCTTTAGGATACCATCATTTATACTTTAACTGTTGGATTCTTATCATAGCATCTGTGTCTGGAACCTTGCAGTGATGTTGCAGAACTAATTTTGGTTCAGTTTGAGTGTGTTGTCCTGTCAGAAGGAACCAAGGGCTGAGGATTAAAGCTAAGTATATTAGCAAGAGGATAAATTTGTTGCAGGCACAATGTGGTAAACTACAGGAAAAAAATGACCAAGAGGCAACATGTTTTGAAGTCTCAGACATGGCTCTTTTTTTTTTTTTTTAAATTAGTTTTCTATTTTAAAAGCAGTTGTTAAATATAAATATGGCCCATATAGTGTATTATCCAATGGCCCCCAGTTCAGAGCCTTTGAAAGGCTGTGGAATCATTTTGGATTCCAATCTGCTGCTAGTCATTTGGTAAGAAGCATCCATGACTCTTGACAGAGGAATGGTTGTAATTGTTTCAAGCAGTGTCTTTGCCCAGAAAGCCACTGCTCAGTGACTAAAGTTCTGAATTGGTGACCAACATCCGGTTTTTCTGCTCCTGATTAAGGCTGTGACAAATGTGGTGGTGAGTGGAATCCCAGGATGCTGCAGTGCTGCTGCTGCCTTTAAACTGTCGGTGTTCTGACCTTAGTTTGGCACAGATGTTGCACTTGTGGCCTTGGCTGAGTATTTTCCTTCCTCCCACAAACTGGGAAAAGATTGGAAGTTACTCATGTCATCCATCAATAACTTCCATATTCAGTGTGTCATACTGGCATACTTGTAGCTGTTGGAGAGAGGAGTGCTGTCCTTGGGTGACCCTCTTTCTTCACATCCTGAAGCACCAAACTGCCAGGAAGCTTTTCTGCCTTGTGAGCACTCTCTCTGAAATACACACCATGTCTTTTCTTGCTTGAACAGGGCTTCTGTTGGGTAGTCTTGTTTGCTGATTGCCACAGTCAGTGGGGTTTGATGTTCTTTGTCTTGGTGACAAAGTCCTAAATGTTACGGAATCCATCTGCCAAAGATGTCTCTGCTTCTCTCTGTATGGCTGTAGGTTCTGATCAATGCTTGCACCTATGCTGGAATTGGTGATGAACAACAGGGGAAATGATGTTTGGGTTGTGTTTTTTTTCTGAGGCCTGGCATGATTTCTCTGTCCCCAGACAATATAACCAGAGCTTCTATTCTGTCATTTAGAGCATATTGTAAAATTTGGCTGGAGAAGATGTGACTGTGGTTTGAGGTGACCAAGTGTTAGGAACTTTGAAGAGTGTTTTGGTAAGAGATTGTTAGGAGGAAGTTCTTTGCAGTGAGGGTGGTGAGACACTGGCACAGGTTGCCCAGGGAGGTTGTGGCTGCTCCCTCCCTGGAGGTGTTCAAGGCCAGGTTGGATGAGGCCTTGAGTGACCTGTACTAGTGGGAGGTGTCCCTGCCTATGGCAGGGGGTTGGAACTAGATGATCTTTGAGGTCCCTTCCAACCTTACCATTCTATGATTCTGTGATTCTGTGATGTCATCATACTTTCTTAACAGTTTTATAGATTTAAATGTTTTAATTGATTGCTACAATGGCTATTTTCTGAATTTTTAATATATTTGTTAAAATAAATCAAGAGTACAAAGGGTAAGTGGAATGACTCGATTCTGTGATTCTATAAAATTCCTACTGTCTAGAAAAACAGTGACAAGATTTTCGTAAGGACAAGCAGGAAAATTACAGGCATTGCAGCACCACATTTTTCCTTTCCTGTGCATTTCAGTGTTTGCCTAATTCCCATTAACTGCAACCCCTAAAGAAAGAGCTGTTCTGTGAAGCTACATTCTACACTGGAAGCTCTGATGGGGGTGATCACTTCATCTCACTCTTATTGGTGTAAAGCAGTGGGACTTTTTCAGACAGCAAAGCAAATGTGTCTGGAAAAGAGCTGATAAGTGAAAACATTTGCTAGGTAAGGCTGTCTTCTAGCAACAGGAAGAAATACTGTGAATTATACCTGTACTCAACAAGAACAGCTCTGGTGGCTGTAATCAGGGCAATCCCCCTGGATTTTACAATCTACCAAGCTTTTGGCATCTCTCTCTTGTTGATAAACACAGGGAACAAGAACAGAATAGTGTCACCTGCATCACTATTGCTTGCTATGACATGTACCTGCTGCTCAGAAATCTAAAGGCCTGGAGAGAGTGTCACACTGATTCATAGTCCAAAAAGTAGTATGGCGAGGCTTGAAGATTAAAGCAGTTTTCCATAAGGAGTCTTTGATAAACATCTCTGTTGATAGTGGCTTTATGTAAAGGAGTATCCAATGCTGAGTTCCAGAGTAATGATCATTATCCTCTACTCTGCCCTAGTGAGGCCACATCTGGGGTACTTCTTTCCTTCTAGCAAACACTTTTTCAGTGTTTGACATGTCAGCACATTTTAAAGGGTTGTCTCACCATTACTCAACCCAAGGTGTCCTTACTTTTAGCCGTGTTTGTTTGCTCCCTGTCCTACTGTCTTTTTTTTTTCATTGATCATCATTTACTTTTAGACCATCCTGTATGAAACAACACAGGAGAGAAGATTATATTGTGCTAAAATGGCCACTGACTTGGCCACTGTGAAAACAAATGTTCTTTTTCTGGTGCAGCTGGATCACAGCACTGCATGAAATGCATTACTGAATGTCATTGATGCTTAAAGGAAATGTTTCCTAGTCTTATCTCCTGAACAAAGGGACTGTCACAATCAGGTTCAATGCATTAAGCTTTCCTAAAAGAAATACAAAATAATATACTTATTCAAAACACTCATGGATGTACTTGCTGTGAAGTGGTAGAAATCCTTCCTGAACTGCTCAAGTCAGTAGCCTTGTCCATGCAAGTTACCAGACTTGGCCACGAAACCTCAGATCAGAAACCTCAGATGAGGAGAGACTCCTGCATGTTGCTTGCAACACTCACTGAGTTCCCCAAAAACCTCAGCTTGCAAAGTGTTCCTTCCTAGTTCTGTTCTGGAGTCCTACAGCTGACAGTTTGAGAAGACAGTATTATAGCTGCATCAGAGGAGGTCTTAAGCCATCTGCAGTGTTTATGTGGGCTGTTAAGCCCTGGATGTGGTATATTTATTACAAATAAGACTGCAATCCCCTGTTTTTGAGGCACTCGAAAGTCTGTAACAAATGGTCTCAGTAGGCAGCCTTCATATTAGCCTGATGTGAGCTGTCAAAGCCAGAGCCGCAGAATGTTATTTTGTAAGAGGAGATACCTCTTAATAAACCTATTTGCTAAGCACCCAAAAGAGACCTGCCAAGCATGCTACTGTGAGAGGCATTGTGGGCAGCATTCCTTACCAGAAACTGCTCTCATGCACTGGATACCAAAACAGAGCTGTATTACTTCCCATCTCAGATGCTCATGGTGATGAAGATACTGTAGCAATGACGCCATTGCTCTTCCCCTTGCATCCTTCTCCCAGCGTAGTCTCTGGGAATTACAGAGAATCTCTTTGAAACATTCTGCTTGAAAACAATTTTGTTTCTAAGAAATTCTCTAAGATCTTTTTTCAGGCAACATAAATCATTAGGCTTTTGGTGCTGAAGTGGACTGGTTTACTTCTTTTTTTCAGAATGGCCCTGCTACCATTGCTGTCCTCACATCCTTGTCTTAGAGATAGGCTCTGAATGTTCCCATGCCTGTTTTTCTTTTATGTCAGAGCCTTTGCCACCGAGTTGGTATATTCACTGTGCCTTCTTTTTTGTCCTTGGCAACTGCTCTGAGTAATACCTTTTGCTGAAGACTGGATTTGCAGTAGCTGTCAGCTGGACAGCATAAGATAGGTGTTTAACATACTTTATTTCAAAGTGACAGGATAGTATTTAACTCTTATCCCACATTTCCACATGTTTTTGGAGAAGGACTTTTCTCTCTGGAGAGCTTGCTCAGTTGCTTGCTGGAAGGCAAAGCTAAGCTTATTTCTTACTGTAAAATCATAGAATGGTAAGGTTGGAAGGGACCTCAAGGATCATCTAGTTCCAACCCCCTGCCATAGGCAGGGACACCTCCCACTAGCAGAGGTCACTCAAGGCCTCATCCAACCTGGCCTTGAACACCTCCAGGGAGGGAGCAGCCACAACCTCCCTGGGCAACCTGTGCCAGGATCTCATCACCCTCACTGCAAAGAACTTCCTCCTAACATCCAGTTTCAGTCTCCCCTCTACCAGTTTAAACCCATGGCCTCTCGTCCTGTCATTGCAAGGCCTTGTAAATGGGGGCGCCCCAGCCTTCCTGTAGACCCCCTTCAGATACTGGCAGGCTACACTAAGGTCTCCTCAAAGCCTTCTCTTCTCCAGGCTGCAGGGCCCCAACTCTTGTAGCCTGTCCTCATAGCAGAGCTGGTTTTTCAATGCTTTGCTTTTAAAATTGTGTTCTTCTTACATTATATTTCATTTTTTGTTTTTGTTTCAATGACTACTTTTTACAGTGAATTTTTCTTTTGATTTTTGTTCGTATCAGGCCTTATTGTAGAAGGAATGAAAAGCTCTCATGCCTGCATGAAAGAAAACAACTGCTGTATTGTGATTTGTTTGCTGGCTAGTGGGGCTGGAGTTAAAAGAGACAGCTGTGATCTTAGATCACAGAAATACCCTCTGAAACCTCAATAAAATGCCATTCATAAGGAAGATTTTATTGCTGTTTAGAAAATAGTTTTTTCAGCCAAATGGTGCAGGTCTCTGGAGCAGAGAGTGACTGGCTGTGTGTGATCTCTTTGCGGGGCTGCTGGCTTGCATACTGCAGTTAAAGGTAGAAAGAACAGCACCTTTGGGACTTCTTCCCACACTGTTAGGGCCAAATTCAACTAACCCAGCATGTTGCAGGGAGAAGAAATCCACATTGAGGCCTAATCAGCCATTTAATAAATGTAATTTTTGGCTTTGCGTCTGTTTGTTCAGTTAACAAAGGCAGGAGAGAAAAAAATACAACAGAACAAACTTGTTTGTTGAACTACTGAATGCTTCGATTAAGGTCCTTAAAGCATTAGGATTTGTCTAAACAAGGGGGCACTCATGTCACTATCTTACAGATACATTGCAAAATTCACCTTGAGTTTGTACTCCTAATGCTCTTTACTTTCAGGTTTGAAGATTAAAAGAATTCAATTGCTGTCAGCTTTCAAAAACAATTCTAGAACTTGCCACATATTTAACTCAGTCTCTGCAGGCTGATTTCTAATTTCACATTTGTTATGAAATGATGGCAGTGTACACATGATTGTCATCACACCACTTGGTTCCTAGTAAATAGATCACAGGATCACAGGATGTTAGGGGTTGGAAGGGACCTCTGGAGATCTTCCAGTCCAACTCCCTGCCAGAGCAGGACCAGCGAATCTAGCACAGGTTGCACAGGAACACATCCAGACAGGACTGGAAAGGCTCCAGAGAAGGAGACTCCTCAGCCTCTCTGGGCCCCCTGTTCCAGTGTTCTGGGACCCTTAACAATCAAGAAGTTCTTCCTCATGTTGAGCTGGAAAGTCCTGTGCTGTAGTTTACATGATGAGAATTTAAATATTTGGGAAGGTGCATATTAGTGTTTGTTTTGGCTTGGTTTGTTTTTATCTGGGGCAAACAGTTGTAGTGGATTCTACCTACAAAATTGGAATTACAGAGTAGTGAGAAGATGAAGTGCTAGAGATGTTTGCCTGAAGTTTTTAGAGTGTCTTGACTTTAGTATGTTGTAGCTGTCCCTGTTTGTGATTTGATTAGTTTGATGTGGACTTGTTGCATTAAACCAAAGACACTTCTGTTAATCTTTGCTGCTAGTCCCTCAGCTTTAGCCAGTTGGTTAAGGCACTTTTTTGCTTCCAGATTTTTTTAGAATACTAAAACAACACTTAACCATTGTTCGTGTGCAAGTGAGCTGCTGTCTCATGACTGGCAAGTAGCCTAGATTGTTCTGCTTTTATTTGATCAAGGGATTGAAGGAAAAAAATAAGTCTATTTGCTTTTGATGTGGGTTTGGGAGTTCCCCGCCCCCCCACACTTTGTAAAATGACCCAGGCTAAAACTCAGTCGGCTGGAAGTTTAGATGAAGCTCTATTTACAGCTCAGCACAATGTACAAGCAGAGATATACACTATATACAGGAATATTTACAGAAATAGACAAGGTAAAGGTAATACAGAAACACAACTCCCCTCCCAGAAATCAGAGACCCCAGGAGGGGCTCCCAACCACCCTTCCACCTTCTCCCCACCCCTATACCTTACCCCAAGGTTTTGAGGACCGGCCAGAGGAGGAGTTAGAAGAAAAGTGATTAGTGAAATTAATTTGTTGGAGAGGAGAAGCCAGAAGTTGCTAACAGCCCCAGACGCGGTGCCCCAGAGCCCACGACAAGCCCGACTGTCTTATCTAATGTTTATGTTCTTAGTTTTATCTGTGTCAGTGAGCCTATGAGTGAAGTAGACATCACCATTGTTTCCTTTTCACAGCCTATAATATAATTTTCTCTATTAAAATATTCCAATTAGCCTTAAACCAGCACAGCTTTGAAATAGGTTATAGTGCTTCCAGCATGCATTTGAGACGTGCTTCTTATCCTTGACTTTCTCTTTCTATGAATATATTTTGTATCTTTCTCTTGCTGACTCTTGATGCTGCATCTCTTCACCTGGGTTTCACAGTTGATATTTTACTTCAGAGAAGCTTGGACCTGAGTTTGAAAGCCTTTAGTTACTTGTAAAGAAATGATACTTGAAGGTAGGATGTTAGTGCAGATATCTGTAGTGCAGCATTTTCTAGTTAGGACTTGACAATATCCTCTTGTAAATCATTGCCACGTAGTGTTTAGAGCTTGTGCCACCTCACTACTCAAAATAGGTTCTCTATAAAGGTTACACAGAATCACAGAATGTCAGGGGCTGGAAGGGACCTCGAGAGCTCATCCAGTCCAACCCCCCTGCCAGAGCAGGATCACCTATACCAGATCACACAGGAACACATCCAGGCAGATCTTGAATATCTCCAGAGAGGGAGACTCCACAATTCCCCTGAGCAGCCTGTTCCAGTCTTCTGTCACCCTCACAGGGAAAAAATTGCTCCTCATCTTTCCATGGAACTTCCTATGCCTCAGCTTCCACCCGTTGCCCCTTGTCCTGTCATTGGGCATCACCCAGCAGAGCCTGGCTCCAGCCTCCTGGCACTCACCCTGCACATATTGATAAATATTGACGAGGTCACCTCTCAATCTTCTCTCTTCCAAGCAGCACAGCCCCAGCTCCCTCAGGCTCTCCTCCTAACAGAGCTGTTCCATTCCCTTCATCATCTTTGTGGCTCTGTGCTGGACTCTCTCAAGCAGTTCTATGTCCCTCTTGAGCTGGGATGCTCAAGAACTGAACTGAACACATTACTCCAGATGTGTCCTCACCAGAGCAGAGTAGAGGGGACAGGAGAACCTCTCTCGACCTACTAACCACTTCCCTTCTAATCCACCCCAGAATGGCATTGCCCCTCCTGGCCACAAGAGCACATTGCTGGCTCATGGTCAACCAAGCTCAGATTCTGAGCTGCTAACTGCTCATGTGATGGGATTCTTTCTGAGGTGTTTCTAACCGATAGAAGTATTTTGGTCACATTTTTAACTATACTGAGTTTTAGGTTCCTGTGCCATGTCCTCCCTTTTCCCATATCTTCCCATCATCTGTGTCTGGAAGGAAGTTTTGTGTTGTTTTAGCTAGAGCAAGAGATGTGCTGGCTGATGTGCAGGCTGCAGCAGGGAGCGTGTGTGTGGTTCTCATGCAGACAATTCCTAACGCTGAGGAAAGCCAATGGCTAGTGTGGACTTGAGATCTGCTTCTAGAGTTTGACTTCTACCCCTCTTGATTCAGGCACTGTTAGGCTACTGCTCCTAAAATTTGAGGCAAGCTGATTTCCCGTAGCCTTTCTCATCTTCATCCCTTCCCCCTTCCAGTGCTGACCTGAGCACACACTTTGTTTTTAAAAATCAAAGTTTCTTAGCTTCAGGAAATGAAGTCCACCCTCCCCATCTCTTAAAGCCACTGTGGGACTTCTTGACTCACATACAGCAGGGCAGTGAAATTTTCAGAGCCTGTTAATATTTTCATTGGCATGTGTTACCTTGTCATATAAATGGCACTGAACAGTGAGGAGCAGTGTAACAAAGTGATGAGAGGTTGTGGGAGCAGAGACTCACAAGCAGAAGAGGTAACCAAGTGCTGGAGTTTGCCAGGCTTGCAGCTGAGCAAGGGCAACTCTTTCAAAGCATGTTGGTTGGTGTTTTAGCTTGGATGCAATGTACAATGGAGGCAGTAATATTAAACCAAGTTGTTTGAAAAACATAATGGAATTACTGTTTCTTTTACTTAGTAATCTAATTTTTTGACCTTCACTGAGTGTTGAAGAATGGTAATGAGCTAATTAAGCTGGGATTGCTAGGTACAGCCCAACAAAGCAAAGGAAGAGGCACAGAAAATGCTAATTGTTCTAAAAGGATTAAATCCACACATACTAAAAACTTCCATTTGGATCTTATGTAACACCCTGATCCTAATTTTTCAATGCATAAGATAGGGAACTTTGTTCAGCCTTTGGCAACATTCCTTTGACTGTCAGGCACCCAGTTGTGGTGGTGGGGCTGTCTGATGTGGTTAGTCCTGTTTCCTTCATCACTTAGTTAGCTTCCTTTCCTCACTTTTTCTTGAGGTTAAGCAATTAGGCTTTCCAAACACTGCCATTATTCTCTTTGGTTTGGTGATCAACCACTGGTAATGTGCAGTGAGTTCTGAGTAACTGAAAATCCAAAGCAAAACCTTTCAGAACAAGTTTTTTCTTACTTTCAAATCAAAGTAGCATTTCTGGGAAGAGTTTCTCTTTGGCTTCTTTCTGTTATTCTTCCCAGAATGTAAATACTTTGCTTTGTGTACCAAAACTACAACAAAACCCCCCAAACCCAGTAACTCAGCTATGTCACTGTTTATGATATTTTAAATTGGTAAGTTAAGGTTAAGGATATGGCCAGCTAAAATATGTGGTGAGACAGAGCTTAAAGACAAAGAAGTGCTGAAGGAAACAGTGTGGTGATGTAGTAAGTTGAACACAGTTTTCAATTAGGCCAACTGAGATCACTAGCATCCTATTCTGTTGGTCTTGTTGGGGGTTTCAGCAAGAAAAAGATCCTCTTTTTTTCCTTCATGCATGTAATGATTAATTAATAGGACTGCTAGTAAGATCTGGACAACTTAGTTGATTGTTTCCTGCCTTCCAGTATCTCATGGAATTTTCTCCCATCGTAGTGTGTTTTGCTGTAGCACTATGGACTTTCAGATGGCTGCTCCATTTGATTCCACAAGAGAAGAAGGAGCATTGTCCAGAGAAGTGCAAGGAGGCTGGAGAAGGGCCTGGAGCACCTGAACCGCGAGGAGGGGCTGAGGGAGCTGAGGATGTTCAGGCTGCAGAAGAGGAGGCTGAGGGCAGACCTCATTGCTCTCTACAGCTCCCTGAAGGGAGGTTGGAATGAGGAGGGGGCAGCTTCTGCTCCTTGGTGGCAAGGGACAGGAGCAAAGGAAATGGTTCCAAGCTGCAGCAGGGGAGGTTCTTGCTGGGTGCTAGGGAATATTTCTTCCCAGAGAGAGTTCTTAGACCTTGGAATGATCTGCCCAGGGCAGTGCTGGAGTCCCCATCCCCAGAGATATTTAAGCAGCCTGTGGAGCTGGCACTTAGGAACATGGTTTAATGTTGAACCTTGAGTGTTGGGTCGAGGGTTGAACTGGATGAGCTCAGAGGTCCCTTCCAAGCGAATGTTTGCTGTGATTCTGCAGTGGTCTGGAGCCAGTGCCAGGTGCTTTGAGACCTTACGCAATGCTGTCAGCTTCCTCGAGGGGGCAGCAGAGGCGGCGCTGCCGATCGGCTCCCTGCTTAGCTGCCCTAGGGCAGGAGCATGAAGCTATGAGCAGGACATTAGGAACAGGTTGGTCCTGTTCACACGAACAGCCTCCTGAGGATGTGATCACAGCACCAAGCCTATCAAGGAGAGTCTGGGTGACGCTCTTAGCCACATGGATTAGTTTTAGGTAATTCTGTAGGCCAGTGCTGGAGTCCCCACCCCTGGAGGTGTTTAAGCAGCCTGTGGAGCTGGTGCTTAGGGACTTGGTTTAGTGTTGGCTCTGCAGTGCTGGGTGGAAGGTTGGACTGGATGAGCTTGGATGTCTCTTCCAAATGGATGTTTTCTGTGATTCTGTGACTTAAACTCAATGATCCTTATGGGTCCTTTCCAACTTGCTACAGTCCATGATTCTATGGTGTACATTGCAAAGCTAATATTTGATTCTGCAAGACATACTGACAATTATAAACTAAATAATATATTACTTTACTGCATACAGTTTCTTTTCAGGTCAAAGGTTGGATTGGATGATCTTTGAGGTCTCTTCCAACCAGATGTTTTCTGTGTGATTCTGTCTGTATGTGTGTGTTGATTACAGCATCATTTTAACTCCTGCTGAGGAGCAAAGTCTGCTTCAGAGCAAATGAAGTTCATCTGTCCATCAGGACCAGTGGCTGCAGCAGCAGTGGACTGTCCTGTGGGTGGTGGTAATGCTACGTCAGTGAAGGCTCAAGCTAAACAATCTTTCTGACACGGCTGACTGACACATAAAATATTTTCTGGAGTCCCTGAGTCAGATGAATAAACCAGGCTGTTTCTAGAGCTGTGCACAACCTCTGTGTATTTTTTTCCCCATGTATGTATTCATTAGGTGAAATATAGTCTGTGTCTATCCATTTGATGGTGAAAGTAAGCGTTGGAGATGTGTGCTTACACTTGGACTGTTATAAAAACACTCCTGTGTCTCAGGCATGTAGCTGTGAGGGAAAAGTACATTAAAATATAAATATAAAAATTCTAACTGACTTCTGCATATTTTCAGGTAACATTTTCTCACCTTTTATTTTACAAGAAGGGCATCTCAAATTATGCCAAAGAAAGATACCCAAATGAGAACAATAGTTTATGTTATATTAACATACAGCATGGGAATCCACAGAGGAATTAACAGCTGCATGTGATGATGTGCATAGCAGTAAAAGAGAGTGACTTTGCTGCTAGAATGCAAAAGCTATCACAGGATGGGCTGAGTTGAAAGGGACCTCCAAAGGTCATCTAGTCCAAGCACCTCTGCAGTAAGTAGAGGCATCCTCAACTAGATCAGGTTGCACTATTGTATTTAGACTGGTATTGACACCAGTACAGAAAAAAAACACATTTTATAAAAGGTTTAATAGATAAAAAAGCCTTTAAAACAATCTGATTGGAGAAGAAAACTCTTTCAAAGCACTCAGGTGGTAACAGTGGCTCAATAGTTGCTTTTCTTGCTTTCCTTTCTTCCACTGGTTTTCTGTTGCTCATATACATCTTCCCATTTTAAAATGTGAAATCTTCTCATTTAAAGTTTTTTATTCCTTCTTGTGATTATTTTAATTAATTCCCCTCAATGCTGGACTATACCTCATGACTGGAAAATCAAGAATTTCTTAGCCAAGTGGAAAGGTGTGGCTTTTATTTTAGGTGATGTGGCTTCATCTCATTAATAGTTATTTTCAGTGTGCAGATTGAGAAGTCTTACTTTTTTTCAGCAGTCACATGGTTTAAATTGTGTACCCAAAATCAAAGGATATTAAATTATTAAGCAGTGTGGACCTGGTGCTTAGGGACATGGTTTAGTGTTGACCCTTGAGTGCTGAGTGGAAGGTTGGACTGGATGAGCTTGGAGGTCTCTTCCAACCAGATGTCTTCTGTGGTTAATTCTGAAAATCTTGGCCTCTCTATAGTTGAAAGACTTCAGAGTTTGTATTTTAAAATTCTATCTCTTTTTCTCTAATATATTCAATTGTGATAGTAGTTGGCATGATATATTGTGGAAAAAAATTCTATAAGCAATGGAAAAGATTTTTCCATTTTGAGTGCTAAATTTTTCAGGGTCTGTACCTCAAAAAAAAACCCAAAAAAAAAAAACCCAACCAAAACCATCTGCTATTAAAAATGAAAAAGAAAGTGATATTTCACAGAGTTACAGAATCATAGAATGGTTTGGGTTGGAAAGGATCTCCAAATCTCATCCAGTCCAACCTCCTCTGCACTCAACAGGGGCATCCTCAACTAGGTCAGGTTGCCCACAGCCCTGTCCAGCCTCACATTGAATATGTCCAGGGACAGGACCTCAACCACCTCCCTGGACAACCTGTTCCAGTCTTCCACTAACCTCATGGTGCAGAACTTGTTCCTAACACCCAGTCTCAATCTGCTCTACTCTAGTCTGAAGCCATTGCCCTTGTCCTGTCCCTGCAGGCCTTTGCAAACAGTCTCTCTGCAACCTTCTTGTAGCCCCCTTCAGGTACTGTCAGGCTTCAATTAGGTCTGCCTGCAGCCTTCTTTTCTCCAGGCTGAACACCCCCAGCTCCCTCAGCCTGTCCTCATAGCAGAGCTGCTCCAACCTCCATGAGTGTGACCCAGCTACCTCCCTNTCCTGTGCCTTCAAGAGCTCCTGTTTAAAGTAGGTCCAACCATCCTGGACCCCTTTGTTCTTAAGGGCTGCTGCCCAGGGGACTTTGCAAATAAGTTTCTTGAACAAGTTGAAGTTTGCCCTCCGGAAGTCCAAGGTGAGGGTTCTGTTCTTGCTCCTCTCTATCTCCCTGCATATTGAAAACTCCACTATTTCATGGTCACTACACCCTAGGCAGCCTCCCACTGTAACATCTTCCACCAGCCCTTCTCTATTGGAGAACAGCAGGTCAAGCAGAGCTTGACCCCTGGTAGGCTCACTTAACAGCTGCATCAGGAAGCTGTCCTCCATGCGCTCCAGAAATCTTCTGGATTGCCTCCTCTCTGCTGAATTAAGTTCCCAGCAGATATCTGGCAGGTTAAAGTCACCCAAGGTAAAAGGTTAAAGGTATTCAAGGTGAGGCTGGACAGGGCTGTGGACAGGGCTGTGGACAACCTGATCTAGTTGAGGATGTCCCTGCTGAGTGCAGAGGAGATTGGACTGGATGAGTTTTGGAGGTCCCTTCCAAACCAGACCATTCTGTGTGATTCTGTGTGAACTGAACTGGATCATTGCTGTTAATCATGGGTTTGAGGTCTGTTGATACTAAAAATGTTTGTGTGTGTCTATATATATGTATGTAAAATATTGTCTGAATATAGAAAAACTTGATGCTCTGACTTTGCCTTTGAAGAGTTACAGTTGTGTGCCAGAGCAGAACTTAGAGAATCCTTTTCAGAACCCCAGTGTGAATTCTTTGATTTGGTGGAACTTTCATGATGCCGATGTTCAAGGCTCTGGGTGTATGTCTGTTAAACCTTTCCCATGGTTATCTGCATGAAGTATTGTAAGAGTGAGCATTATCATTTTATACCACAGGCACCAATATGAGATGTGTTTTCATGCATCAGACAACTGCAAGCCTTTGAGATTTAGAAATTCCAAGTTCCACATCACCATCTCAGTTTATATTGTTAAAGAGTTGGGGAAATTTCAGGTAATGCCATAGATACCTGTGTGACTTGAAAGATTGATTTCTGCTTTTATTGCTTTTTGACATGGTGAATTCAACTTTGCAAGCAGTGTGACAGTCAGGAGGATTGATCTGTGTATTGCAAGCACTGGGTCATTTCACAGCTCCCATCTTGTAAGCTACTTTAGTGAGGCATGAGTTTGTCTCAGAATATCTTACCTCATACATTAGAAAGACCTTGATTTGGGTTCAGACGTGAGAGGGTGGATGTCAATAGGACATCCTCATAAATACTTTTTTTCTTTGAAATATGTATTTTATATGGAAACACTTTGGACCATTATTTACTGCAAGGCATGTTTTGATGAGGGTCGTGACTTTGTTAATATTGTCATAGAATCATAGAATGGTAAGGTTGGAAGGGACCTCAAAGCTCATCCAGTTCCAACCCCCTGCCACAGGCAGGGACACCTCCC
>WBNM01032735.1:0-11140 GCA_013399055.1 Ramphastos sulfuratus | reverse complement strand
CGTCCAAACGTGCCTTGAACACTTCCAGGGACGGTGACTCCACCACCTCCCTGGGCAGCCCATTCCAGTGGGGAATGACTCTCTCAGTGAAGAACTTTCTCCTCACCTCGAGCCTAAACTTCCCCTGGCACAGCTTGAGACTGTGACCTCTTGTTCTGGTGCTGGTTGCCTGAGAGAAGAAAGCAACCTCCTGCTGGCCACAACAACTCTTCAGGTAGTTGTAGACAGCAATAATGTCTCCCCTGAGCCTCCTCTTCACCAGGCTAAACAATCCCAGCTCCCTCAGCCTCTCCTCATAGGGCTTGTGCTCGAGGCCTCTCACCAGCCTCGTTGCCCTTCTCTGGACACGCTCAAGCACCTCAATGTCTTTCTTAAATTGAGGGGCCCAGAACTGGGCACAGTACTCAAGGTGTGGCCTAACCAGTGCAGAGTACAAGGGGAGAATGACCTCCCTGCTCCTGCTGACCACACTATTCCTGATGCAGGAATCTTTATAAAGATGAATTAATTCTCCTAATTTTGGTTTGGAAGTTCAATAAGAATTCTCATTTGCTGCATCTTCTTAGCTGTGTTTCCTATACTTACCTTATTGGAGATAGAACCATGTATTGTACAAGCCAAGCTGGTGCCAAGAGAGCATTTTCAAGAAGCTGGTTAATCACTGAACAGTCTGCTTGCAAACTGGGCCATGAATCATAGAAATGGTAAGGTTGGAAGGAGACCTCAAGGATCATCTAGTTCCAACCCCCTGCCATAGGCAGGGACACCTCCCACTAGAACAGGTCACTTAAGGCCTCATCCAACCTGGCCTTGAACACCTCCAAGGAGGGAGGAGCCACAACCTCCCTGGGCAACCTGCGCCAGTGCCTCACCATCCTCACTGGAAAGAACTTCCTCCTAACATCTAGTCTAACTCTTCCCTCTGCCAGTTTAAACCCATGAGCCTATTGCTGGTATGCAGCACTGGGTTAGAATAACTTAACAGTCACACTGGTTGTGTTTTAAAAGCATCCTGACTCAAATCAGCTGTGACTGTTGGACAAGGTAGGTAAGTATGCCAATAATTTTTTAACATTATCAGAACAGGACTTCATTTTTTTCCCTTTGGTCTCTGGAGGCCATCGGCACTTTTTCACACTATTAGAAATTTGTTTAGCACCAAGGAACATTTGCTGTACTTGCAATTTTCCCAGCTCCAGTGCAAAAAGCAGAGCTCAGTGTCAAGCTTCCATCTTTTTGAAGGACCTCAAGGCACTGACTAACCGTGCGCCACACAATTCGAGCATACATATCTCAGAGATGTCTTCTTGATCGTGCTTTAGTTATGAGTTCTGAACAAAATATTAAAGGAGAGTTGTTTGTGATTTGTCCTGAAACTATTTCTGAACTACAGAAGAAGCATTCTTCCCTCTCTGTGTGGATCCCATAGCAGATATGAAGCTAGTGTATCATTCTCCCTTCTCAACAGTAAATTAAAGAGCTGTCTCTACTACTTGCATGATGTTTTGGGGAGATGTTGCGACCAAAGAATCTGTCTTTTATTCCAAACTCCTAACTCCAGATATAATTATGGAGAAAAGGGCTGAGGAAGCAAAGCTAGCCTGTTTTGTTTTCATTGGACTAAAAGTTTAGACTTAGGTTCTCTGTGGTCAGGAGGCTAAGATTAAAGGGGCCTGTAATTAGATTCAATACTCCATGTGTCTTAATGCCCAGAAAAGCCAAACCCCTGTCTGCAGGCAGTGGTAGTTGCCAGGATCATCAAAAATAATTCGTGGATGCAAGTGAAAAGGGAAGTGTGCATGCTTTCTGAAATGGTTTGGTCTTACTTCCTCTGTCTTGCTTCTGTAAAAAGAAAGGGTAGGAAATCCCTCAAAATACCTAGTAAACAAGTAGGACCTGAGGTTGAAAAGAAACAGTTTCACGTCTGGAAAGAGATTGCCTAGATCTTGGAGATAGTCCTCTGTATTCAAGTCATGTTTCCTTAATTTTTCCTTTTGATCCTCCTATCTTCCTTGCATTAGCTGTAGTGGTACTCAGAGCAAAACAGGCTGTTAGGTGTCTGTGGTTTTTATGAGTACACATGTGCAGGAATGGAGAAAAGATGCCTGTCACACAGGCACAAGAGGGCAAGCACAGCTTTTGATTCATCTTTTAGATTAAATCATTGTTGGGGGTTTGCTACAGAGAATTCCACCTCTAGGTTAATAATGATGTGCAAGACAAAGTGTTTGCTTGGTGCCTGGAATTTATTTTCTCTCAGCTTCATTTTGCATACTAAAATTGCTCTTCTTGGCTTTGTTTTGGGTTTTTTTTGGAGGGATTCGTTGTGTTGGGTGCGATGGTTTGGGAGTTCCCTGCCCCACCACACTTTGTAAAGTCCCCCAGACTAGACTCAGCCAGCTGGAAGTTAAGGACTGAAGCTCTATTTACAGCTTAGCACAATGTACAAGCAGAGATATACACAATAGACAGGAATAGTTACAGACATATACCAGTTAAAGGGAATACAGAAACACAATTCCCCTCCCAGAAATCAGAGTCCCCAGGAGGGGCTCCTAACCACCCTTCCACCTTCTTCCCACCCCTCTACCTTACCCCAGGGTTTGGCTTACATGCAAAGTGAGTTTGGAGGATCTGCCAGGGGGGTTAGAAGGAAAATGGTTAGTTAGGTTACTTGGCAGAGAGGAGAAGGCAAGAAAACCACAAAAAACTAGAGAGACCAAGACTCTTTGAGCCTGAGAGACTCTGTCTTATCTATGTTTGTGTTCTTATTCTTATACATCTCAGGAAGCCTATGAGTGAAATAGACATCACCAGTGTTTTTCTTTCACAGCCTGTAATACAATTTTCTCCATTAAAATATTTCAATTAGCCTCAAACTAGCACATTGCATTTGTTTGGGTTTGGGTTTTATGAGCAATGGTAAGTTACATAATGTGCCTGTGCAGCCACACTCAGCAACGGGCAGATGGTGATAACCGGTGAGAATAAAACTTGAGTCTGAGTGGGATATGGGTGACCCCCAAAATAAGTGATGGTGCTTGAGGGTTCCACTCTTCCCCAGTCCAGCTGCCCAGTGCTGGGGCTGACAGAGTGCTCTGCTCTTTTCTTTTACAGGCAAGTTAAAGACCAAAATAAGAAAGTGGCAAATCTGAAGCACAAAGAGCAAGTGGAGAAAAAGAAGAGTGCACAGATGCTGGAGGAGGCCAGGAGACGAGAGGATAATCTTAATGACAGCTCCCAACAGCTTCAGGTAACAAGGGAATGTAATGGAAGCAATTTGGCCAGGCAGGCTTAGCTACCTCACTCTCTGCTGTACTTCCTGGTCCTTTTTCATAGCCCAGACCTAAGAACTTCGTCAACGATTGTTTAAGAGGACACGTCTAACCCAGACCACTCCAGAGAAACCCTCTCTCTGCTGCCCATGTAGCTTACTTCCCTTTTCATAAAAGGGAAACCTAGTTCTAGCTGTCAGCTTGGTTATGAAGTGCATCATTGAACTAATTTTATCATGTGGCAATTGAGATTGTTGTGGCATTTTTTTCTTCACTGCTCTCTTTCTTTCTTCACTGCTATTCTTTCTTCACTGCTCTTCTAACAGCCTTTTTCTTTAGCTGTTTGATGTGTTTTCCCAGCCAGTTTTAAGCTCTATTGGTGCCTTTTCTTCAGTAAATGAACAATCACCATATAAGTATTCTTGTTATAAAATGGAGTTGTTGTGAGGTGGCTGGAGGTGGCTGTTTGAAAGTGAGCAATTTGAAAGCAAGCCAGGTGTTCCTCAGTGTGCTCTGTGTTGATATTAGCTGTAAGTGCTTTATCAAATGCTAAGTTTTCAAGTGCTGTCATGAAAATACTAAACCATTGCCATGAAATAAGGCAATGATACCATGATGCTTAGGGAGGACATAATTGATATTTTGCCTGTGATTTCTTTAACTTACAAAAATCCCTTCCCCTTTGGGGAGTAAAAGTAAACATGGTGACAGTAATCTGCCCTCTAAGTCTATTTAATGCTTTTTTTTTTTTAATCTGTAGAGGGCTAGCCTTCTTCTCAGTGTTTTCTTTTGTTATCCTAGGTTAAGTCCTGTTTCCTGTTAGCAGCTATGCATCTTAATGCATCTACAAGGAAGACACAAAATGAATCCTAATAGTTCCCTGGGAGAGATAAATACCCTCCTTAGTTTAAACAGATAGCTTCTTTGTTCCGTTCTGTGGAATTCCAGGGGGATTCTTCAACTCTTGAAGAACTTCAGAAAGAACCATAGAAACATGTGCCCATGTGGAATACTCTTAGATGAACTCTGTTGTGGTACTGTTGAGTACAGGGCTCCCCAGCTCAAGAGGGACAGGGATCTGCTGGACAAAGTCCAGCGGAGGGCTGCGAGGATGAGGAGGGGACTGGGGCACTGCCTGATGAGGAGAGGCTGAGGGACCTGGGGCTGCTTAGTCTGGAGAAGAGAAGACTGAGAGGGGATTTAATAAGTGTTTATAAGTATCTAAGGGTTGGGAGTCAGGAGTGGGGGGAGGACAGACTCTGCTCACTTCCTCCCTGTGATAGGATAAGGAGCAATTGGATGTCAGCTCATCCATTTCGCCTCAACACAAGGGGGAACTTCTTTACTGTAAGGGTCCCAGAGCACTGGCACAGGCTCCCCAGAGACGTTGTGGAGTCTCCTTCTGTGGAGCCTTTCAAGGCCTGTCTGGATGTGTTCCTGTGTGCCCTGAGCTAGATTGTCTGGTCCTGCTCTGGCAGTGGGGTTGGACTGGATGCTCTCTTTGGGTCCCTTCCAACCCCTGTCATCCTGTGAGCCTGTGTTTTTTCTCCTTCGACTCCAGTTCTATATGTGCAGGGCACTGAAATAGTTAATGCCTGAAAATGATTCCATAACTGCAGGCTTGTCTAAAAGGCAGGAGATGTGGGGCTTCTGCATCTGCTGATGGGCTTTGTGGCTGTAATGCTGTGGCAATATACAAGGCTCTTGTTATGTGGCAGCTGAAGTTTAAATAACACAATCCTGCTTGTGTTAGGGAAACGTCTTTAAAAAGTCCTAATGCTAACACAATGTTTGTTTTGATTTCCAATCTGCCTTGGAGAAAACCTGTATTTTAAGTTTACATACTTGAAAAGGTCCTTGACATTAGCCTTGCAGTTAGGGCATAGTGATCAAGTGATGGAGCTCCACAAGACCATCCTCCTTGTTTGTAGGTAGCACTTTCAGATTTTCAGAAGTATAGTTTTCTTTTTTTCTGGCCTTTTCCCCAACAATTACTCTTCCCCTTCTGTTACACAAGTGGAATCCATTGGGGAAAGCCTGAAATTTACTTTCTTTCAGCTTCGTTTTGCATACTAAAATTGCTCTTCTTGGCTTCGTTTTGGGTTTGGTTTTTTGGAGGGGTTTGTTGTGTTGTGTTTTGGGTTTGTTTTTTTTTTGAGAAATGATAAGTTATATAATGTGCCACAGCAATGGGCAGGTGATGGTAATTTGATTATTGATAAATCCAAGTCCTGTTAAAAGTGTTTAACCCTGGGTTCTGACACTCTAAAGAGATTGTACAGCTTTGCTGGCAGCAGTGAGACTTTACTTGGAAATTAGGTGGGGAAAAATGGTGCTGCTTTGTATCAGAGTTGATTAAGGATGTATAGCTGTCCTTGCCATGTCCTGACCAATTCATTACTTGTAAAGTGTTCTAGAGACAGAGAGATCATAGATGTCAAACTATGGCTGGCATAGTTAGCATAACTTGACTGTGACTATTTTTTTTTTAACTGAAAAGTAACCAATCTAGAGAAGAGAAGACATCCAGGAGACCTTGGAGAGGCCTTCCAGGGGGCGGCAGGAGGGCTGTGGAGGGACTATTGACAAGGTCTTGTAATGACAGGACAAGGGGCAATGGGTTTAAACTGGAAGAGGGCAGATTTAAACTGGATATTAGGAAAGGGTGCTTTGCAGTGAGGGTGGTGAGACACTGGCACAGGTTGCCCAGGGAGGTTGTGACTGCTCCCTCCCTGGAGGTGTTCAAGGCCAGGTTGGACGAGGCCTTGAGTGACCTGTACTAGTGGGAGGTGTCCCTGCCTATGGCAGGGGGGTGGGACTGGATGATCGTTGAGGTCCCTTCCAACTTAAACCATTCTATGATTCTATGACTGGCATAGTTAGCATAATTTGACTGTGAATATTTCCTTTTTTTTAACTGAAAAGTAACCAACCTAGGTATAGGAACAAGAAAGAAATAGCAATTGTCTCCTTTGAGGAAGCCAAGTTGTGGGATATTTTCCTCTCTTGTTACTTTGTTTTAAGTTGGTGGTCTAAAAGGAGAGCTAAATCTGTAAACAAAGATGTCAAAGAGGACATTTTTATTATCTTTACCTTTTCCCTTCATTTTTCCCACTTCCAGGTGTCTGTACAGGAGTACATAGTTCTTTCCATTCTGCCTGTGTTGTGTTTTGTTCTGCACTCACCTCTCTTGCTTTCTATGTAATGACACGCAAGTGTTTCTGAGATTAAAAGTTGACATGGTTCAATGCATGTAAGGATTTAAGATTGAAGTGGGACCTGATAGTCAAGGTTGAAATGTGTGAGTTATCCCAGTATTAATAGTGCTTGATTTCCCCTAGTGCTTTTCCTCTTTTGTGAACCTCATTGTCCTGTTTGGGTGGGCTTGACTGCAGAGGGCCTTCCCCCGTGCTCGACACAAGGCTGAAGGGAACGCTTTCATTCACAGATGAAAAAAACTCTGTATGCTGTAATGAAAATATCAGGCTAAGGTAAAATATGGAGTGTTTAATGACAAGTGACAGGCTCAATAAAAACTCCTTCCTTCAGAAGAGCCCTCTGCTTGCAGCCTGCCTCTCTCAAGGACTGCAGCGTTTTGGTTTCCTGGAAGTCAAATTTACCCAGGACCACATGTAAATGTCTTCTCCAGAGGCTCTACAGGGCATTGCCTTCTAATCAATTGAAAAAGAGAGAAAAAAATTAAACTGGAGAAGAATGTAGACTTTTTTTTTTTTTTTAATGCAGCCATTGTTGGCTTTGGGGTCAGGACACACAAGCACTAATTTCGGATCATTTTGGTCTTGGTGGTTTTGGCTGGAATTAATAATAAGGCATTCTGAAATGCTTTAAAATATATGATCTGCATGTTCTTGGGTTGACTGTCTGCAATCCAGTCAAATAAACATGCTTCCAAGCACATACTCTCCTCCTCCTCTCTCTGTCCCTAACAGGCATGTGGTTTCTTTCTTCCTGAGTCCAGTAACAAAAAGTTCGTTTGTTCAGAGAGCTTCGATGATGGAAATTTGGTATTTTGGGGAGTGGGGGAAGAATGAAAACCATAATGTCTCAATTCTAGTCAGATGGATAAATGGCTTTCCAAATTTGTCTTTTCCTCCTGGATTCCCGTTAAACCACAACTCTCCAGAGTTCTGAGAGGTTAACGAGTGTCTGGTCTGTAAGCAGGATAAAAAACTCAAGCTGTTGGGCTGCAAGAGAAGATTTTTTTTTTCCTTCCAATAACAAAGCTTGGCTGTTGTGAAAAGGAATTGATATGCTGTCTTGTCCTAGAGAGGTGACATTTACTAACATCCCATAATGTTTGGAACTGCAATCTGGAAGGTAACACACATATTTTCTTCTTCTGTGACTCCAACATCTTCCAGAGTCTTTAGGAGGAATTCACAGAATATCTCATGGCATGGAGTTGTGTAGGATTGGATCAGTACCACAGCACTTAGCCATCAGTCTCTTCATGGCTACTGACAAACTGTGTCCAGGAGCTGTGCAAAATATCTCTGAATGCTTTCAGGAACAGCTTTAGAACCAAGCAAGCTTGTTAAACTTTTTCTTCTTTTTTGACACCCAAGTTTAGATAATACAATGTATTAACTCCTAATTCAGGAATTATATATGCAAGGATCACAGGATGTTAGGGGTTGGAAGGGACTTCTGGAGATGTTCCAGTTTAACCCCCCTGCAAGAGCAGGACCAGAGAATCTAGCACAGGTGGCACAGGAACACATCCAGACAGGGCTGGAAAGGCTCCAGAGAAGGAGACTCCACAATCTCTCTGGGCAACCTGTGCCAGTGCTCTGGGACCCTACCAGTCAAGAAGTTCTTCCTCATGTTGAAATGAAACTTCCTGTGCTGCAGTTTCCATCCCTTGCCCCTTGTCCTATGCCAGGGCACAAGTGAGCAGAGGCTGTCCCTGTCCCTTCCTTCCTGACCCCCAGCCCACAGCTATTTAGAGACATTACTCAGATCCCCTCTCAGCCTTCTCCTCTCCAGACTAAGCAGTCCCAGGGCTCTCAGCCTCTCCTCATCAGGCAGTGCTGCAGTCCCTTCAGCATCCTTTTAGCCCTCCCTTGGACTCTCTCCAGTCAATCCCTGACTCGAACTTAGGTGTTGCTTGTTCCTTGAGATGAAATAATTCTTTTATCATATTGAGCATTCACCAGGAAAAGTGTCATTCTGATGGAAAGAACTGGATTTTCAGTCTAAGAAAATGTGCAGTTTCTGTTTGTAAATGCTCTTTCCGGGATCCAGAAAGTTTAATGAGATTAATACATTGTCAAATACCTTCTCAGCAAGTGAACCTTCAAAGTTACCAGAGTCAATGCCCCAGGCGTGTCACTGCTCAAGAGGCATTTGAACAGCACTCTTAATAACAACATGCTTTGACTTTTAGTCAGCCTTGAATTGGTCAGGCAGTTGGTCTGGATGATTGTTGTTGTTCCCTTCCAATTGAAATTATCTATTCTGTTTTAATTAACAATTTGTTATGAGGCACCATAACATACCAGTATCAGCATTCAAGCATTAGGAAAACTCAAGTGAATCCCAATGCAGATGCTGCAAAATTTCCTTGTAACATGGCACGACTGGATCTTGAGTTCAGGGTAGCTGAAGATGTTTTCCTCTGCTCTGTTGATGATAACACTGTGCCATGATGCAAATAGGGGCTTGTCAGGTGGTTCAGCTGTTATTAAAGAGAGGTTGTCCTTCCCTAATTCATCTATGAACTTGCTTTTGGACAGTGTATAGAAAACTTCTGAAGAAACAGTTAGATTTAAAGAAAAACTTTCCAAGCTGTAAGTGCAAGCTTTTCCTCCATAACTTTCCAGGTGTCACCATCTTTGAAGCAAATTGCTTATGCCAGTTAAATGATGTTCAGTGTTTTTCTGGGATAAGTGAATTTCAGGTGCTAGGTTCCTGTCTAATTTCTCCACCATATAGACCACTACCATATCAGATTCCAGCCTTGCCTGCCAGCTTCTTTATCCCTTGGATAGCACAGCTCAGCATGTTTAAAGCCCATGGCCCTGGTTAAAGTTTGTTCCTTGATGCAGTCTCGCATCTGCACCGTTTCTTGCAAGGAGCAGCCTGAAATATCACACCTGGATTTTCTCTTTCAGCTCAGATCCCTCTTTGGGAATTACTCAGATCAAACTGTTCTTTTCCTGTCTCTCCCATTCTCTCCCAGTACTTTTTAAGACGTTGATTACATCAAGGAGAAGTTTTGGCCTCCCTCTCCCTGGGTGACTCTCTGTGTAGCCTTGCAGGCGTTAAATGTTCCCTAGGCCTGACTGGCTGCCCTTAGCCACCTACGTGCAGTTCTAAGTCATCCTTCCTCTGTCCTGTAGGGCAGAACTCATGATATAAAGCACCAAAAGGATATTAAGGCACTTCAGTTTTTATTNTGGCATAGGACAAGGGGCAAGGGATGGAAACTACAGCATAGGAAGTTCCAGCCCAACATGAGGAAGAATTTCTTGACTGGTAGGGTCCCAGAGCACTGGCACAGGCTGCCCAGAGATGTTGTGGAGTTTCCTTCTCTGGAGCCTTTCCAGCCCTGTCTGGATGTGTTTCTGTGCGACCTGTGCTAGATTCTCTGGTCCTGCTCTTGCAGAGGGATTCAACTGGAAGATCTGCAGAGGTCCCTTCCAACGCCTAACATCCTGTGAGCCTGTGATCCTGTGATCACATTCCATGTTCTTGATAAGTTAAAGGTGGATCTGAGTTCAGAGAGGATGTGAATCAGTTTTGTGCTCTCTCAGTTATTACATAGGACTTTTGTTAATGAAAATACAGCAGGTATGAACCAATACAGGCTCTAAAGAACTCTTCTCATAAATAGAACAAAGAAGAACAGTCAAACCTCATCAGAAATTCAATGAAATAAATATTTGTAAATTATTCCTTCCATTTTAGTTGTGCTAAAGTTGATGGTGAGCAGTAGGTAGTTTTGGGCTCAGCTAACCCTTCAGCCATTTCTCTGGCTGTTCGTAAGACAAGAAGCCATACATATGCAGCAGAGACTTTCAAATGCATCGTGATTTGTTAGTGGTGTGATATTCCAGGAGTCATTTTACCTTCCTCCAGCATTCACAAGATGTTACAGAAAATACAAGGTGCCACAGACGTTGCATTCTGTGCTTATTTGTAGGGCTGTGATTTGCAGCACAGGCTGTGCAGGTACTGTAGACACAAGGAAATGTTGAACCTTGGCAGATGCTTCTAGAAAAACTGGCTCTTGTTCTTATCATGTCATAACTATGCCTGGCAGGGGAGCTTTCCCTGACTTTCCTGGGAGAAGTTCCAAAAATTGTGACCTTTTAGCTATGCTTTTTTGTGCCTTTGAGTGAGGGAGAGTTTCTTGGGGGCGGGGGGGGGGGATTCATTGGAATTTTAGCTTGGTTTGGTTTTTTTTGGAGGGAAGGAAAAATTCATAATTGAGCAATCTTGGATCCAGCTCCTTTTTTATAGATAAGGTATGAATGATGAACAGACAGTCTCACTTCATCTTGTCTTATATCCATGTGAAGTCCTGCAGTAGTTATGGACTATACTCAGATATTCTTCAATTTTAATGCCCTCTAATGGAAAAAAAAATCCCGACTTTTCCTAACGTTAATACTATAATAATTTTTATCATTTAACATCACAGAAACAAGGCTGGATTGAAAAAAAATAGTTCATGGAACAGAGGAGGAATACTGCACAGTACCAAAATTCAGTGCATAATATGAAATAGCAATGTTATGGAATTACTTTTTTCATGTTAAAATTCCAGTCTTGGATTTCTAACTCAGGACAGTAATGCACATCAAAAGGAGCTTCTAGCTTCCCTTTTCACAGAATCACAG
>WBNM01032732.1:0-15906 GCA_013399055.1 Ramphastos sulfuratus | reverse complement strand
TAATACAGAAACAGAACACCCCTTCCAGAAAAATAGAGTCCCCAGGAGTGGCTCCCAACCACTCTTCCACCTTCTTCCCACCCCTCTACCTTACCCCAGCACTTGGCTTACACACAAGATGAGTTTGGAGGATCAGCCAGGGGGGTTAGGAGTAGAGTGGCTAGTTAGATTATTCAGCAGAGAGGAGAAGCTAGAGAACCTCAGACTCTCGACAAGCCCAAGTGTCTTATCTATGTTTTGTGTTCTTGTTCTTATACATCTCAGCAAGCCTATGAGTGAAGTAGACATCACCATTGTTTTCTTTCCACAGCCTATAATATAATTTTCTCCATTGAAATATTCCAATTAACCTCAAACCAGCACATTAGTCTTCTGTGGAAGGCAGTGACAGTCTGACCTTTTAGAAACAGCCTGCAAAAATCTATGTAGGGTTAGAATGGAGAGAAGAAAGGAAGTGGAAATCTTCAGGTAGATTGTTGTGTTAGAAGGTACTACTAATACCATATATCTCTATCATTGAAAAGGAGTAATAATTGGCACTGAATTCTGTTCATTGAAACAGTGCTTCAAAAAGAAGTCAGTGGAGTTTTTTCCATTTCACAAATCCAAGAAATAAGACACAAACAAAGGAAATTATTTGAACAAAGTATCCAGACAAGTCCACTGTGACATCTGAAAGACATCAAAGACACAATCAATAACTATCAGCTCAGTGTTTTCCCTCACACCTTTTGGGAGATAACCAAATCAAAAGTCTACCTTTGGGTATTAGAACACTAGAAGATCTTTAGTACCAACTCTATTGTGAAAACAGTAATAATATTGACTCTTTCGAAGCTTTTTCTCACCTCTCACATTTATCTTCCCAGAATCACAGAAACATTCATGTTGGAAAAGACCCTCAGGATCACAAAGTCCAAACAATAATCCTGTGGGAATTGATATAGATGAAGTTTCACTGCCCTTATTCTTTAGAGATAGCACTGAGAGGGAACATTGATAAGGAGGCAAAGAGCAGTTTGTGAACAATAAATCAAGGCAATAGAAATGCTTTGATGCTCCTTATCCACCTAACATCTGCTCCAATACCTGTCCGCTTTTATGATTTTGGCCTTGTGGCAAAAGGGTAGCAATTTTTTAGACTTCTGTTTCTGCCAATTATTATAGATCTGCCTGTTGTTTCCCTGTCTACATGCTGTACCCACCGTGATAAAGATATATAAACCGTCAGATTGTTAGAATAAACAGCCTATCCAGGTCTCTGGATAGCATCCTGTCCTTTAGTCTTGACAATTGCACCACATAGCTTGGTATCATCTGAGGGTACACTCAGTCCCACTGCCTGTATCATTGATGAAGATATTGAACAGCATTGGTCCCAATACAGACTCGTGAGGGACACTGCTTGTCACCTTTCTCCATATGGACATTGAGCCATGGACCACTAACTTTCAAAAGCTTGCTAAAGTCAGATTAGCAGCTGGTCAAACTTCTCATTGTTTCTGGGATGGGGTTGGGGTCATTTCTCTTTTTCAGAGTAGCAGTATTTCTGAAAGTTATGTGGTTATTGATCAACCCTTTCTTCACCTGAAATGAAAGGGCAAAAAGATGTGATGCAAGTTTTGGAAGAAAAAACTTAAGGTGCAGGCTAGCAGCCTGTAATGGAAACAATTACAAGGAAGTAATTGTCCATTAAAGTTTCCTGTAAAAAGGAAAAGTTAATTTGTAAGACAGAGGTGCAGATGTCTTTGTTTATTTCTACACATGCAGAGATATCTCTTCTCTATAATCTGAAGTTACTGAACTGGAATCTGGGGCCCAAAAGAAGAGTTCAGCATGGTGAGCCAAGGTCAAGCATATGCTACTACTCCTATGTTATTTTCAGTTCCAGCTTTGTCACTGAGTTCAGTGAGGTTCACCTTATCTCTTCCCCTTTAAATCACCTTTCAGAAAACTTACATGCATGCACTTTCCCTGCCAAGGTTACAAAGCACAGCTACATTGATCCATACAGAAAACACATTCTTTTTCATTTTAAAACCCTTCCTGGACACTATATTTTCAATTCCAAACCTGCTGTTGGTAATGTTCCCAGCAGCATAGGATTGCTTTCAGTATTTGGAATTGAAATCTAAGTCTAAGGGGACAGTATGAGCTCTGACACCCAGGCTGTGAGATTTACAAATTGTGATTGCCATCACCTCAGTGATCAGAGCCAGTTCATCATAATAGAGAACACTGGATTTGCTATTTCCAGTCCTCAGGGAGTAAATCATAACTTTCCATATTTGGGGGGATGCTTTGGATTTTGTCAATTTTCTTCTATCAGTCCTAAAATACTTATTTTAACAAAACCACTAATTTGGACCCATTGTCTCCTTCTTGAATTAATGCTAAATCCCAAACTGACCTAAAAGGACATATGAGGACCCGTAAATAAATTTATATTAAATTGCTGTAGGTTATTGAATCTGTAGCTGGGCTCAACCAGTAACTTTCACTTTCTCAAGTGATGTAAAGGGATACCTGCTTCACCTGTGATATCTGTTGTTCTAGATGATCTTTGGCAGTTTTTTCAGGCCTAAAAATAATTTTTTTTAATTTATTTTTTTACAAGTTTACACTTCTCTCAGAATTGCACGTTGCAAATGCAAATCTATCAGAATTTCAATTACGTAGGCATGAATGACATAAGACACAAAATATTTCTTAGTTGACTTGCAAGACTTTTTTTTTTTTTTTTCAGAAAAACAATTTCACAAGCTGTCTACTTGGTGTTTCTACAGTTTCCAGATTACAGTGAAATGTCAGCCTGAAGTTTTCCTGAATATTTGTTGGAATTTGTGGATCATCTGTAATGGTTTCAGACCCATACGTAGCTAAGCATCTAAGTGACAGGTACTAATTGAAACCTGAAGAGCTCTTTTGACTTTGCAATGATAATATTAAATATTTTTCTAATTAATGTTGTCTTTTCTAACCAACATATCTTGTTATTTAAAAAGCTTCATCGTGTGTGTCAAAAAAGAGAATGAAGCAAACACATACTTGGATTAGAGTTTAATTTTGACTGAATTTAGCAACTTCTGTTCTGGAACAGATGAGGTGATCTGAAATGACACTTCACAAAATTCTATGTCAAACTCTACCATTTATAACATTTTATATAAACAGGTACAAATTTCACTTGCAATTCTAATACAGAAAGACACCTCCACTGGTTTTATGAATGTTTGCAAATGAAATTATGACAGCTGGTACTGATACTCTGATTAAATAGAGATGCACATGGAGAATACAGAAATTTATAGTTCCTTTTCAGGACTGGCACAGGCTCAATATTCCACAGAAACGTTTTAGGGCTGAGGAGATCTGAGGAAAATTACTTCTCCTTCCTTTTCCCATTGGAAAAAGAACTGTAGGATTTCTGCATTGCATTTGAAAGCAATGAGTATCATTAACTTTTTATTCTAATAACCATCTCCAGTTGTAGTTTGGCAGCTGAGAAGTTACAGTACATTGCCATGAAGCAGGTGTGCTGCACTCGTAGTCAACACATTAGTATTTGTTCCTGTCCTCCCCCAAATGTCTTCCATATAAGAAAATTTTAATTTGCAAAATGTTGTATTGATAACTTCTGCTCGATCATGGTAAGTTACAAAATAGATTACAAAGCCATTTAAAATCCTTTCTGCTCTCTCATTTCAGTCTCAGAAGCCATTGGCATCTCAAACTATATCAATGAAAGTCAAGTCATTCTTTTTCTTGCAAGAGAAGCAATGGATTCCCATTACAGTTGTTTTAACTCATTTAGGTGTTTCTCCCTTGTTTTTTGTTTGGTTTTTTTTTTGGTTGTTTTTTTTTTTTTTGACACTGGATTCACAGAAACACATTACAAATATTGCTAGTAAGATTTAATAGCCCAGGAAAGAAGTTAGGATTAGAAGGTCTAAGGACGTAAATCTCTGACTGTAAAAACCACTTAATTGTAAAGCCTTTGTATCTGCAACCAACCATTCCATGTTTCAAACTTTTAAAAGAAGTAAACTTTCAAGCACAAATTCAAATTTGTACTTCCTGTTCCTGTCATTACCAGGAATCAGAAAAAAAGCTTTAAAAACAGAGGATGCTTTGGTGAGATATCAGGCAGAATTTTCTGCATTATGCAGCTCCACTGTAAGGCACAATTCTAAGAAAATCTGTAAAATTACCTTTTAAAAAATTCCTAAATTTCTAATTCNGCAAAACCCCTTCAATTGCTCCTCGAGGCAAAATAGACCACTGGCAGGAGAGAAATTTGAAACCCAGCGAAACAGACAGGGTATTAGCATTGCAAGGAAATGCTCAGGGCCCATTTTGCCCCAGCAGGACATCTGCCCACCATTGTGTTCTGATCTTCAGAATATATGCATGCTACACTGAGAGCTGTGGGTCACCTATTATGTCATTAGCACTGGGCATGCAGCTTACTTCAGTGAAGCTCATTCTCAGAGAAGTGTGAAGAGCAGATGGTAGCAAGAACAAGAAAAGTAGTTTTCTTTTATTAACTCAAAGAAATGAACTCATAAGTAAATCAGTGCTTCAATGTTCTCTTCTGGCTGATTAAACACAAATCTTGCCCAGCACCACGGTTAGGTACAGGGATATCAAGGGGCAGGCAGTCACCTGTATAAACGTGAACTTGGCAGAGCAATGGGGATTGGTGCCTCTGCTTCATGAGAAGCAAAGACCATACCTTGGCTTGGGCAAGATAATTAATATGTAGAATATCTCAAATATTTTATTTCTTCATAGAAAGATCTGTTATTTGGAATCCTAATTCTGCTGTGATTTGCAAAATTACACAATCTCTGAGACAATGCTCATGTGTTCTGCTTTTTCAGTTGTGCAAAACACAGCATCAGCACTCACTGAACAAGGATAATATCTGCACTGAATCAGTTTAGGTTTTCTCCAGACATATGATAGATCAAAGTACTGTACTACTTTTTTTTTTTTAAACTGTTGAGCAATCTTTGTTGATTTAGTGTACATGGAAAAATGCTTTCCACTAGTTTATTGAATTACCTTATTTTGCTTTATAGCAATATTTTCTGAGAGTGCAGTGGGAACAAAAAAGCTGTGTTTGCAAGGCAGGAATTTTTTTTTTTTAATGCACACTCTTAAAGGATAGTTGTGATGCTTAAAAAACTGAAGAAACCACGCTTTAAATTTAGACTACTTCTAGACAGATACTAGTTTATTTTCTGAGCATTTTATGATCTTGTTTAGCATGCTTCAACTTGAGGGACATAGGACTAATTTTGAATTTAAAGTGAACTGCACATTCCACATTCCTTTGGTTATCTTTCATATGTATAATCCCAGACTAAGATTCTTATTAACATAACCATGATCATGTGCACCATGTGCATGTACCACTTAAAGAGGAGAAAAATTAAGTGAATTTACTTCCAGCAAAAATCTATGAGCTTTTTTTTGGGGAAGAGATGGTTTGGTTTTGCTTTTTTGTAGTGACTTGGGTCTCTCAATGTTTGAAAATAAATGTTAAGAAGTGATTAGATTGCTTTTGTGAGAGGAAGATGTCTAAAAGAAACCAGACCTTCAGAGAGATTTTTCTGATGAGTTCTGTAACCGGACTTTAGTTCCTGATAAATGTACAACATGAGATATTTAAAATTTCAGATTTGTTCTGCTGTACATTTCCATAAAGCAAAGGGATAGTCTTTCTGAGATGGGAAAATAATGGTGGATGAAATTTCAGAGAGTATAAGAACAATAACATCCCTTTTGAGATTGCTGCATTGTTTTTAGCCTGGATTTTCTGTTGTGTATCTGTACATTAATATTCCTGAAGGGAGCTATGTCTGGAATACTTTGTGGTTCCTTCAGTTTCACGTAACTTTGAGAAACACTGGGGTGCTTCTGACTTGCTAAAAACCATACACACAGAAACACTCAGGAAGCAAATCAGAGTTAACATAGATTTCACGCATGGTAGCCAAGAAATACAAGAGGATTAAATGTGTGCAGGAACATTCTAAACTGGGAGGGGGGGGGGGGGCANGGGGGGGGGGGGGGGGAGCAAGACAGAGTATGAAGTACTTCAGTTTTTGTATGTTGCTAAAAAAAGATAGACAAGCAAGCAAGCTTGCTCTTGTATTTATAGAGATGCGTTAGAGCTGGAAAACTTATCAGAATGCTTAAACGCTGAGGAGTTTTGCTTCTGTGCATGTGAAGCATCATTATGCAATGGAGGTATTGAGGATGTGGGATATTAATTCAGTCATCCAGGGAGAAGAGAAGTCATTAGAAATTCTATTAACTGACTAATGACATTAATTTTGATTTTGAAGAATAATGGGGGCTTACACACATTGCGAATAGGAGGCTGTACTGAGCCCTGATGCTGCACAGAAAAAAAGACCTATCCAATGCATTTCATAGAATTATAGAATCGTTCTGGTTGGAAGAGACCTTTAAAACATCAAGTCAAACTGTTAAGCCAGCGATACTGGATCACCATTAAACTATATTCCTCGACATCACATCTATGCATCTTTTAAGTGCCTCTAGGGATGGTCATTCTACCACTTCCCCAGAGAGTCTGCTTCAATGCATCACAATGTGTTAAGTGAAGAAATCTTTCCTAATATCCAATCTAAATCTCTCCTGGTGCAACTTGAGGCCATTTCCTCTTGTATTATTGCTTCTGACTTGAACCCCTAAATTGTTATAACCTATTTTCAGGTAGTTATAGAGGGTGATAAGGTCTCCCCTCAACTTCCTTTCCTCCAGACTAAAAAACTCCAGGGCTCTCAGCAGCTCCTCATGAGATCTTTTCTCCANACTGATTCTATGATTCTAGAATTCTATGACAATAATTTTTCTGCAAGCCTGTAACATTGCATGGGGTTGTTGTGACCCGTAGTGCAGGACCTGTCATTTGACTTACTGAATTTCATACAACTGGCCTTGGGCCATTGATTCACCCTGTCCTGGTCTCTCTGTAAGGCCTTCTTACCTTAAAGCAGATCAGTACTTCTGCCCATCTTAGTGTCACCTGCAAACTTACTGAGGTTTGATTCAATTCCTTCAACCATATAATTGATAAAATCATTAAAGAGAGCTGGCCCCGGTACTGAGTCCTGGGGAATACTACTTGTGATCACTAATTAGATTTAGCTCCATTCACCACCACTCTTTGAGCCCAGACATCCATTTTTTTACCCAGCAAAGCATCCATCTGTTCAAGCTATGAACATTCAGTTTCCCCAGGAGGATGATGTGGGAAGTAAGAGAGCTTGAAAGGAAGAAGCAATAACTGGATTTTTGCATAATGGCACAGTCACTTCTATCTACAGTCTGTGGGATTGCACTGTAGTTTAAATTCACATTTGGGCAGTCTGAGGACCTCAGGCTGCCTTCATCTCAGGTACCTCCCTGGTCCCAGTGAAACACATAAAATAGAAAACACAGTGAATTGCCGCAGAAATTTCCTTTCCAAAATAAAATTACTATCTTAACTTCAAAATTCTCATAATCTTGCATATGAGATGCTTAAATCTTCCTTTTGAACCTAGGTAATAAAAAAACTTTACCCTGACTTCAATATTCTATTTGCCTGTCCTAAAGAAAGACTGCAGATGCCACTTCAGAAGAGGCATTTAAGCTGATGTAATACATCCAGATTTCAGAGGAGTGGGATTTCAGCTCTTCTTTTGTCCTCAGTGTTTCCTGGTGAGTAACTGCAACAGCTGCATGCTGTGTGGGCTTCACCTGGAGCAACTCCAGATATGTTTTGCCATTTATATTACACCCAGGGTTAGGATGTTGAATTCTTCTCAGTATCTAACAAGTTTTAAATAGCAAGACTGGCAAAACACATTTCTGAGATCTCTGTTTACCAAGCAGCTTACAAACATTTTCCAGTAGTAGTTGCTTCCACCAACTATAAAGTATATTTCAGACACTCTACAGTTCTGAAAATAGGAAACATTGTCCTGCGCTTTGGTCAAAACAACTCCCAACCAATGCTACAGCTTTGGGGAAGAGTGTTTGAAAAGGGATGGAAAAGGATCTGGGAGTCTCAGTGAACCACCGGCTGAACATGAGCAAGTGGAGTGCCCAGGTGGCTAAGAAGGCCAATGGCATCCTGGCCTGAATCAAACACAGTGTGCCCAGTAGCAGTAGGGAAGAGATCATGCACCTGTACTTAGCCCTGGTGAGGCCACTGCTTGAGTAGTGTGTTCAGTTCTGGGTGCCACAGTATAAGAAAAACACTGAAGTTCTGAAGGGTGTCCAGAGAAGAAGAGCAAGGAGACTGGTTAGGGGTTTGGAGGGCATGTCACATCAGGAGTGCATGTCATATCAGGAGTGCATGTCATATGAGAATAGCACATCACAGGAAGAGAAGACTGAGGGGAGATCTTATTGCTCTCTATAACTACCTGAAAGAACGGTGGTGTTGGTCTCTTCTCTCAAGTAACTAGCAACAGGATGAGAGGAAATGGACTTGAATTGAGCCAGGGGAGATTCAGATTGGATACTAGAAAAATTTCTTAGCTAAAAGCCTGGTGAGGCATTAGAACAGACTGCCCCTCAAAGTGTCCAAGAAGCATGTAGATGTGGCACTTCAGGATATAGTTTAATGGTTGTGGTAGATGGGTTATGGTTGACTCAATGATACTAATTTTTTTTTGCAAAATTATTCTGTGGTTCTATTGGCAGCATACATATCTTAGAGAAGTGTGTATGTAGGGGTGTGGAGATAACATACTTCTGTTATTTTCCAAGTTACCCCTTAGACAAAAAAATCTCTCCAAAACTTACACTCCCCTACACACATCCCACCATCCACCTCCACTCCCTAGCTGAACAAAACAGCAATCGGGGCAGGAGAGGAGTCATCAGTGGACTTTAAACATATAACTTTGGTCTTAAGTGAGTCAGCTGCAGGTTCATTTTTAACCTATGGTAATTTTTATCCTATTAAAATTTTCTCTAATATTTGGCATTACACCACCACTGACCATCTTTAATATGCCATATTTTTCTAAGTTTTACTTTTTTACATTGGGGACAAAAATCTAGCTCTTGAATTGCATAAATTCTACTTGATTTAACTAATTATATGCCAGATCACAGCTGTTCCTTTCAGTACCTGTATCAGTTAGGTAAAGAGTGGGAAGTCCCACACAGAACACAGAAGTTTGGGAAAGGGACTCAAAGCAGTGCGTACATTCCACAAATCAGACATTTCCCTACTGCACTGATGTGTAACTTTAACATCATTATAAAATAAACTTAATGACTGTAGTTTTTTTGGGCTCTTTTGTATATGTATGAGGACAATAGCACATACAAATCTTTGGATATACTAGAAGAATTAAGATTTTGATCAAGCAAACTGCACGGGAACTAAGGCACTTAGCATCTTTCTGGAAATGCAGCTCTTTTGTTTGAATTGCATCAGGCTCTGGCTTGAAACTCTGGGATGCAGCACCACTGGGATTTCAAACATGAGATACAGCTCTTAACAGCTCATTAGCTGTGGGATGGCATTAGCACTTAAACTGAGACTTTCTGGCACAACATATGATTTGAAAGTTTAGTGACCCATTGATGAGGGATATAAGTGTGCCAGCAGCATTTGAACTATAGTATGGAGGGGAAAACAGGAATGTTTGGTACTACCTGACATACATCAGGTGCTCTGTTGTACTGAGATGCAGTCTAATGTAGCAGAGGGGGGGCATAATGGAAAAATGTATCTGTACTTTTGTCTGAAAGCTTTTCTCTAAGTTTAGAATCAAAGCACACCATCATTAATCTTGAATTCAGTGTTCTAAAGCATTTGCTATGTAAGGCTTGCTCTCAATCAGCAGCACTCTTATAAGTGAGGACTTACAATCAATTCTTAAAACTGCATAACCTGGAATAATAAGAGATCTACTGCAGGGTTGTAGTGACAATTAAGTTTTAGCTGTTTTTTTCCTCTAGAATTTAACACAAACTTCTTCCCTTCTTGCTAAGAGATAAAAACAGACATAATTAAACAGCATTTAAAATGTTGGAAAACTCAGTCCTTAAACAAATAGTTATCCTTACTTTTAGTTTTACTTGCAAAAGATCTTTGTTAGTGCTTCCAGGATTTGTTTTGTTTTTTTTGTTTGTTCCCATTTCCAAGGGGTTGGTCTTGTCATTAGACTATTTTTCTTCAGCTTTCTGTCAGTAGCAGAAGCTGATTTTCCCCTGATTTTGTTACTGGTGCTGTGGGGTAATGATAACTAAGGGCAAATGAAGAATCTAGTTAGTTGCTGGCTAACTAACTTGCTTCTCATTGTTTGAGCATCACAGCAGGTGTCTTGTCCTCTGATGATCAGGTTTATATTGATTTTCAACCACTTTTACTTGTCTTATATGACCCTAGCCTGCAAATATGAGAATTGAAGCAAATGAGTAGAAAGCTGGACTGTGTTACAGAGTCAGTTTTGTCTGCTTCTCCTGATGTGCCTTGTATTCACATGCAGACACAGTTTTAAAGAGTAGAATTTTGGAGTTGGCTACAGCAGTGTTTCCCTTTTGAATAGATGTGAGCATACTCATATGTGCTGGTTTGAGGCTAATTGGAATATTTTACTGAGAGAAATTAAATCCTTATCTGTGAGAAGAAAAGTAAAAAAAAAACCAAACAGTAACCTATATCACTCATTCTTCTGCTACTGAGAAATGCAACTAGTCAAAAGATAGATAACACACTCACTGCTCACACTCCTCAGTCAGTTCTCAGTTCTGCTCCTTTCACTCTGGTGGTCTGTCATTGCCTTAACTCTAATCTGACCTAATCCTTTATATCCTCTAACCTCCTTGTCAGCTTTTTTTGACATGTCACCTCCGATCTCTCCAGATTGATCATGTAAGATACATGGGGATTAATTTGGTTATTTCTGAAGGGAGGTGTCCCAGGTTGGGAACTATAGGNTGGAGCACTGGGGATGATAGATTTCGTTTTGGGTTTGGGAAAAATTCAGGGGGTTCACTTATGGATTCTGTATCTGCTTTGTAATTTCTATCTGCAACTCTTTCCAAACATAATTTTGTTTTGTTTCTCCAATTCGTTTGAGAGCTTCCCTCTGTTGGCTCTTTAAACCCATGACAAGAGGGAAAGAGGAGAAAGTGGGGGAGAGGTTTGGGTCAGAAGCCTCTGTTTTCGGAGGGATTTTTGTGTTTCTGTATTACTTTTAACTTGTATAAACTGTATATTGTGTATATATATATATATATATATATATATGTATGCTTGTAAATTGTGCTAAGCTGTAACTGTAGCTTCATTCCTTAATTTACAGCTATCTGAGTCTAGTCTGGGTGATTTCATTGTGGGTGGAGTTAACTCCCAAACAATCGCATCATATTAATCTAGGGAAGGGACCATACTTCCACATGGAGTCATTCCAGGTACTGGACTCTTTTTAGGGACCTATTGGCTTTTTGGTGCCATTATATATTTGACCAAAATGCAAATATTTGCAAATCAGATATCCAAACAGAAGTTCTTTCTGATACATATTTAAGAAGGGTCTAAACCCACACTTCTGTTGTTCTCAACTTCCTTCCTATAGTCTTAGAAACTGAAGCACTGCTTTTGCAAGTTATTTTACCACCAAATTTTGTGGCAAAGTACCAAAGACAGCATATCATGGTCAGCATTGGGAGACCAGAGAAAAGTGAAGAAACAACCACCAAAAAACCTTTCTAGATCAATTTCAGCAACATTTTCTAGAGGAGCAATGAACTGGGAGTGATTTCTAAATTGATCTTCATAGAGAGAGATTTCATCTCAAAATCAATGCAATTCTTTAGAGCCTTATATGACCTGGAATATAGATGTACCTTGACCACCTTTTTTTATGTATCAGATACCCACAGTTAATGTCAGTCTTGTAAAAAAAAAAAAAATTTAAAAAATTGAAGTAACAGTAACAACTAGAACAGATATTCTTTGTAATGGAATTAATTTCTTCAGACCTCCATTAAGACAGGAATGTAACTGAATGGCTTCTTGAAAACACTTTATAAAAAATGAAGGGGATGATAGAGGCATTAACTTGCAACTTTCTTTAGTTGTAATTTTAAACAAAGCATTTCTCTCTGGCTTTCCACAAGCTCAAAAAGTATAGTAAAACCGTTAGCAGAAGTTAAATTATTTTAGTGACAGAATTAATGCAAGCATAGTGAACAATCTGAGAAGCTTCTTAGTTTTTCACTTAAAAGTGCATGATGAGAAAAGAGTGCATCCCGTTTCTAAAGGCATCCCATTTATGTTCTCACTCCTGAAGCACATTCCAATGCCACTCTACATCTCCCCTTTTCTCTTGTTCACATGTTTATTAGAAGGAATTATTCTAGAGTAATACAAGCAGTTGTTTCTTACTAAAGAGCTGATGGATTCTTGAGGAACAGTTCCTCTCTTCCTTGGCTCACCAAAGGCAACAGGGTTCTTATAAAAAGTCTGATATCACATATGTGGCTCATTACAGTCTTAACACAGGGAAATCTTGCAGAAAACCACAGTGTGGTTTGAAACATGCATGGTTTGAAATATGCTTCCTTGGATCACAATAATATCTTTTGCCCCGGCCTGGGAGATAAATAGACAAGACAAAGGAAATGTATGAATGTATGAGGGAACCGTGGATTCTTTCATTAGCACTGTCTGACATGACATATCCTACAAATCACATCATGAGGGAGACAATCATCATTACTACATATCCGTGCTTTTCACACTACCAAATAGTGACTATATGGACCTTAGGGCAATTTGTATCCCGTTAAAACAATCTGAAGTTCACATGTGTGCAAAGGCATCCATAACTCACCCTCTCACTGTCTGTCTTTCAATCCTGAACTTCACCAGCCTCTGAATAAAGTCATCAACCTCCCTGGCAACAGGTTTGGCACATGATCTACCACCATCACTCTGCTTAGTAGACTCCAATGACCCCAGAGTATCCTTTTCAGGTAAATTCTGTGCATCAGCAACTGCCTGGTTCCCTCCTCCTTTGCAGTTCCATCTGGTTTGTCACAGTAATCTTCAGCTCATCACACCACAAGGCAAAATTAAACTATGAAGTGCAGACACTCCACCATGATGTCTTTTTTTTTTTTCTGAAATAATAGAAATGAACCTCAACAGAGCTCCCTGCTGGCAAGGGCTGGCTACCTCAGGCAGCCTTATCAAGACAGTGTCAAGAGGCATGGCTTGGTCTAGTTACTGCAGCCACTAGTAAGTCAACCAGCTCAATGCAACATGACTACAAGTACCTGGTTTACATTTGGGGGATGATGTTGGATACTAAATTTGACCACATACTAAGTTGTCTACACCAGTGAAAAAACATTGCATATCTGTAACAACTTTGCCATGGAGATCTGGTTACTTCAGCTGCACCTTGTCTTCTAACTTAATCTATCCTCTGACCTATTTTAATTGGCAGCTCCAAACAGATACTGTTTTAAAAATAACCAACAAAGTGCCTTATACTAGCTGAGGGAGTTTAAACCTCAGAAGTCATAATGGATGATTGCTATTTTAACATATTGCGGGTGCTGCTGCAATAGTTCCTTCTTACATTTGTGCATAAACTGTGAGATATTATATAATAATAAAGGGCATTCAAACATACTTATTTCCCTCATACTCTGCAGCATTGTAAATATCTGATAGATGAAAGCTATTCAATAATTGCAAATAATAATCACAACCACCTTCCTTACAGTGTGTTGCATCAATTTGACCTATTTTTAAAAGTACTTGATTTTGTCTTCCTTTTTTTTTTCTTTTATGTTTTCCATAGGAAAATATCTTTTCACTTATCTCTCTTCCTTTGATCACCAATTTTGCTTCAGTTTGTTTGTTAAGTTTATCAATACAAATGCACACAACTGTAGTTGAAAAGCATCTGAAAGGCATGTCTGTGTCAATGCATGAAAAGGAGAATAAAATACTTTCTGAAAAGGCAAAATCATTGAGCTGCCAAGGCTTTGACTATACAATCTTCAATTTTTAATTCAGTGGACGACTACAGTGGCAGGATCAGAGCACATCTCAAATTTGTTTTTAAAGGGAGAAGGAGAAAGCCGGATCACAAAATGCAAATTGGATCTAAATGACAAGTTTAAGAGAAAAATGCACATCTATTACCTAACTTTTTAAAATAATGAGAGGTAAGTGTCATTCACATCGTATAGACTAACACAGTCTTTTAAGGGTGAATTGTCTTGTAATGACAGGACAAGGGGCAATGGGTTTAAACTGGCAAAGGGGAGATTTAGACTGGAAGTTAGGAGGAAGTTCTTTCCAGTGAGGGTGGTGAGGCACTGGAACAGGTTGCCCAGGGAGGTTGTGGATGCCCCCTCCCTGGAGGCGTTCAAGGCCAGGTTGGATGAGGCCTTGAGTGACCTATACTAGTGGGAGGTGTCCCTGCCTATGGCACGGGGTTGGAACTAGATGATTCTTGAGGTCCCTTCCAACCTTACCATTCTATGATTCTATGATTCTATGAATTCATAACAAAATCTGGAGAAGATACGGAGCTAATTTCTTACTACTATCATAAATAGTTGAATGTGAGCCACTCTTTCTTCTCTATGGATCAAACAGCAGAGACCTTAGGTTTCCAAAACTTGTTTTCTCAGCTGTAAAAGTGAATGACAATACCTACCTGGATATACAAAACCTGTTTACTTTTCTGTGGAGCCTTTCAGAGAAGGTGGGGTGACTGTGCATGGTATTGCATGTTACACTGATCTGCTGCTTCTTGACTCCAAAAATCCTTAGTTGGCACATATCATGGGCTGGATGTTAGAACCTTGAATCAGCTCAAGTAGTAATTTCTCATGCAAGATCCCAGTCAAAATCACACATCTGTCTGTTTATTCACCTGAATTCACCGGAATTGTACACTGCAGCTAGAAATTCCCTTGTTGAGATTTTCTGCGTTTTAAGAGGGCTTTCTTCCTAAAATGGGTGTTGCAGTTATAATCAAGAATATCTCTGGAATAACAAATAATTTCGAACACACTCGTAAGGCTGTGCTCCTCACTATCAAGACTGGTGCCTTTTTGATCTAAAATTTTGTTTTCCAGCAGGATGGTCAGTGGAATTATATACTCATTAATTCATTGCATGAGCTTCGTTATCCAATAGCAACCTAAAAACATTCCAGACACTGAGTAAATCTAAAAGTGATTTCATATGGTATGTTTTTCATATATATATGTTTTGATATAGGATATGGCACTGTAAGAAGGATTTACTAAATAAATAGTAGAGGGAGACACAAAAAAAGTGGTTATAACAAAAGAGTGGTTATATTGGTCCAGAACAAAATTTATGGAAATGACCATTTATTGTTAATCTTCATACTCTGGAGGCAGCAACAATATGTCATAGTGAATATGGCTTAAAAATGAAGTGATGGTTAAAGAAACATTACTCACTTATTTGTAAAAGGTAATAATATCTAATGTATAGAATTTGTACAGCACTTCTTTTTCTCCATAAGGAAATGGTAGATTAAAACTAAACTTCTATTATTCCCCAAATTAAAATTGTCACCATTGTGATCCTAACCTAAAAAGTTTTTCCTCATCATGCCTCTGGGGAAAGGCTAAGTAAGTAGAATTGTGTAAAATGTATTACAAGATGATTTGAAGTGAATGAAATCATGCCTAAAGTATGGTATAGAAAGCACTGAAATACTACTCTGATATCAGTGCTACAGATCACAAATAGCTTTTGCTGTTGTGCATAAAGGAAGCCAGTTATCCAAGAATATGCATAATTGTAAGCTGATGTCCACCCTCCTAAAGGAATTAGCCACATGAAGTTCAATAAGG
>WBNM01032731.1:0-12945 GCA_013399055.1 Ramphastos sulfuratus | reverse complement strand
CTCATCCCATTAATGCTGGGCCATTGATCAGCTTACCCAAGTCCCTCTGAAGAGAAACACTTTTCTCCTGATTTCTTCCCATAAGGCAGGACCAGAGGAATGTAGCATTCCATGATCTAACCACAAGGGAGGACATGAACTTGGAAAGTCTTGGAAAGACTCTGTCCACTCTCTAGGAGACTGTGAAGGATTTTTTACACACAGTGAGCAAGAAAACCTGTGCAGATTTCCACTGTAATTTAGTACAGTCAGAGGTTTCTATGTCTGTAAAAAAGTTTCTATGTATTCATCTGGGAGCTATGACAACAAAATGCCATTAATAAGGTCAGGTAAATTTTAGTGCCTTAGAAATCAGCAATGCTCATCCTCAAGTTTTCATTTATTCATCTACCTCCATGCCCATTTCTAGTTTTTCTTTCTGGCAATAGCCTAGAAAATGGGATTTTAGGAGAGATTTTTCTCAGGAGTAACTGTGTGAATGGTGAGGCCTGGGCTGGCCTGGCCACCAGATGAGTACCAGAGGCTCTCTGTGAACCCCTCTGCCTTCCCAAAGGGAAGAGAAAGGGAAGAAGGCAGAGAGACTGATGGGCTGGGAAAGGAACTGAACCAGCTGGGATGGAAAGGACAATCCAATGAGATAGAGACAGAGAGACACAAACCAATGTGGAACCCAACCCCTGATGGCAAGGATGGCACCATTGGCACCACTTACGTTTGAGGCAGGCACTGAGTCCCAGACAAATGGGAACTGGACTCAGAAGCTGGATTCTGGAACTGGAATCAGGAACACACGGATTGGGATCAAAGGCAGAAGGGACAGAGTCCTCCTGGGACACCAGCCAGTGAAGAAGAGGCTGGACCCTGGTGATCCCTCAGCTCTCTCCTGAAGATGCAATCCCTTGGTGGGCAGCGAGGCTCACCTGTCCTCTCTGCTCCTCCCCACAGCTGCCACCTCTGCCTTCCTGCAGCCCAAGGTGGGGCACAAGCTGTGGCAGTGCCCTTGGTGTGCAGAGGAGCAAGCCTAAGGTAGAGCCTTTGTGCAGCCCAGCCCTTGGCAGGAACTCTCCCCATCAGCTTCTCCCTGCTAGGAGCAGCTCCTGGCTGTGCAAACTGCCCTGAACTTCAGAAAGTGCCTGAGCTGAGAAGTCACAGCACTGAGCAGAATCAGTTTTGTTCTAGCTCAAACCAGGAAAAACCAGTAGACTGTAAAGATTTGGAGCAAGAACCTTTCACCCCAACCTGTGTATTTATGGAGAGCAGAAGCTGAGGTCAGACTGAACAGGTAAGAGTAGATCAACTCTCCACTCTACCAGAAACAGCCAACCCTTTTCCATACTTCCAAATCCAAGAACTCACAACAGGCTGCTGCTTCTTGACCTACAGAAGAATTAATACACTAATTCAAACACCAAATGTTTGCAGAGAACCAAAACATTGCCAAAGACACCGATCTGATTTCAGACCACAAGTTCATAGGTGTCCAAAATTAAGGCTCCTTTATCCACTAAGCACAATCACATTCTACTTGTTGATGCTCACACATCTCTTAAACACCTCCAGGGATGGGGACTCCACCACCTTCCTGGGCAGCCTGTGCTAATCCTTGACCATCCTTGCAGCAAAGAATTTTCTCCTCATCTCCAACTTAACCTTCCCCTGGCACAATTCCAGGCCATTTCCTCTCCTTCTATCACCTGATACTGGTGAGAAGAGCCCAACCCTCACCTCACTGAAACCTCCTCGCAGGGAGTTGTAGAGAGCAATGAGGTCTGCCCTCAGCCTCCTCCTCTCCAGACTAAAAGTTCCCAGCTCCCTCAGCTGCTCCTTCCCAGTCCTGTTCTCCAGACCCTTCCCCACCTTTGTTGCCCTTCTCTGGACACACTCAACCAACTCCAGGTCTTAAGAGAACAAGGAAGGAAGATTGTTTTTCCCAAGTCTTGTGTGCTAAGTGTATAATTATTGAAGAGTAGAAGGAAAACTGCAGTGAAGTCAGTGTTCATTCCTTGGGATTATCAGCAATGGCCTCTAAACCAATTTTCATTCTGCTGTACTGCAATACTGGTCCCAGTCTGGCAAAGCATTTGAGCAGGTCATAGAATCACAGAATGGACTGGGTGGGAAGGGACTTCCAAAGCTCATCCAGTCCAACCCCCTGCACTCAGCAGGGACATCCTCAACTAGAGCAAGTTGCCCAGAGCCCTGTCCAGCCTCACCTCGAATATCTCCAGGGATGGGGACCCAACCACTTCCCTGGGCAACCTGTTGCAGTGTTCCAGCATCCTCCTGGTGCAGAACTTGTTCCTCATATCCAATCACAATCTCCTCTCATTTCAAATCATTGCCCTCATCCTGTCCCTGCAGCCTTTGCAAACAGTCCCTCTGCAGCTTTCTCGTAGCCCCCTTCAGGTCCTGGCAGGCTGCTATGAGGTCTCCCCAGAGCCTTCTCTTCTTCAGGCTGAATCTCCTCAGCTCCTTCAGCCTGCCCTTGTAGCAGAGCTGCTCCAAGCCCTTGATCATGTCGTGGTCCTCCTCTGAGAGAAGCAATGGAAATGAAGGAAAACTAAAAGATTTTCTCACGTAAAAAAAGTGGTTAATATGAGAGGAATCACTGCTGGCTGTGGGCTGGATATGTTTGGAATCACTTTCTAATAAAGACATGTAAAGGTTGAAGCATGAGATCAAAGATGTCATGGTTGATGGTAGATGAGGTTGCCCAGAGGTCTGTTAAGCCTTAACTTGAATATCTCTAGGGATGGGGACTCACCTACCTCCCTGGGCTACATCTTGCAGTGTTGTAGCACCCTTATGGTGCAGAACCTGTTCCTAACCTCCAATCTAAATCCACTCTGCTGTGACAAAACTTGCACCTCAACACCAAACCTGAACCGCAGTCACCTTCTAACCTGCACAATGAAATAATTAGAGTGAGTGCTAATGACAGTGCAACCCAAAATGAACTTGGGAGCTTTTAATGGAGGCAACACCCTAGCCTGTTGCATTGATTTTCCTGTTTGTCTGCATCTGGAAACAGCTTATCTGTTTTCATTTCAACTTGCCCTTGAGGTATTTAAATTCCTTTTGATTCATTGAGGTGTGCAGCCCTCATTTGGGGATTTCTCACAGCTAAATTCATTCTTCAGGAATGAGCCTTTCCAATGTGCTGCATCAAAGGAAGCCTCTGCAGCTCATCAATTTAATGAAGCCTGGTCCTTCATTTTTATTAGATTCCTTCTCTTTCCACCAAAGCAGCAGCACTACAGATTCCCTGCCAAAAAAAAAAAGTATTTCTGCATGCTGAAGGAGAGAGGAAGAGAAAGAAAGGCATTGGGAGCAAGCTAGAGAAGTGGGAGAGTTTCATCCACTCTAATGTCATCAGCTAAAATAGGGTGTGTCATTGACTTTAGGATGAAAATCACAGAACCACAGTGCAAAAGGTCTGATCCAAAGCAAATTCTTTGCTCTTCTCCATATCACGGTTTGACACCAAGATGAACAGGCCTTATGTGCCTTCCATTTCCCAAAAGCAATGTGCCCTGGTGTCCACAGGGGCATGTTGCTGTCTCATGGGCATCCTGGGACTCCTGAGGAAGTCCTTCTTCTCAGAGCTGATCTCCAACAGATCAGCTCCCAGCGTGTTCTGATCCATGGAGTTGTTCTTCCCCAGATGCAGGACTCTGCACTTTCCCTTATTGAGTTCCATTAGATTGCATTGGAATGAGACATAGCAGAGCAATGTGCCCTGGTAGCCAAGAAGGCCAGTGGGGTCCTGGAGGGCATCAAGAAGAGTGTGTCCAGCAGATCCAGGGAGGTTCTCCTCCCCCTCTACTTTGCCCTGGCTAGGCCCCACCAGGAACATTGCATCCAGTTCTGGGCTCCCCAGTGCAGGAGGGACAGGGATCTGCTGGAGAGAGTCCAAGGCAGGGCTGCAAGGATGCTGAAGGGCCTGCAGCACTGCCTGATGAGGAGAGGCTGAGAGCCCTGGGGCTGTTCAGTCTGCAGAGGACAAGGCTGAGAGGGCAGCTGAGCAATGTCTATCAGGAGCTGAGGGCTGGGGGTCAGCAAGGAAGGCACAGGGACAGCCTCTGCTCACTTGTGCCCTGCCACAGGACAAGGGCAAGGGATGGAAACTGCAGCACAGGAAGTTGCAGCTCAGCATGAGCAAGAACTTGTTTGGTGTAAGGGTGCCAGAGCAGTGGCACAGGCTGCCCAGAGAGGTTGTGGAGTCTCCTTGTCTGGAGCCTTTCCAGTCCTGCCTGGATGTGTTCCTGTGCCACCTGTGCTGGATTCCCTGGTCCTGTTGTGGCAGGGGGTTTGGGTTTGAAGCTCTCCAGAGGTCCCCTCCAACCACTGACATCCTGGGATCCTGTGATGTTATCAGCTAAAAGCAGGGTGCATTATTTAGTTAATGATGAAAATCACAGAACCACAGTGCAGAAGGTCTGATCCAAGTCAAATTCTTTGCTCTTCTCCCTATCATCATTTGACACCAAGATGAGCAGGCCTTGTATGTCTTCCATTGCCCCAAAGACAGCATCAGTTTTATTTTTCCTTTCTGTGTTCTGAGCTTGGTGAAGAAGCCTCTGCACTGTCCACATTGAGTCTGTCACTGTCTCCTTTCAGCCATTAGAGTTTATATCCTCCAGGGATCTTAGGATGGTTCTGTGCCTCTCCCCTTGGTCCTGCTTCTCCAACTCAATTCACTTCTCTAAGCTACGCACTCTAGATTTAGCTCATTTAATTTCTACTTGTAAATTAATCCTCTGGCCTCTAATCATTCTTGCTACTCTTATCCACATCTTAATAGTTTTTATTATCTGCTTTAACCACCTGTAAGACTTTAAGGTCAGGTACTGCTCAAGTTCAGCAGATGGGGGAAGGGCATCAAAAGCACTTTCCTAAATACAAGGGGAGGGTTTCCCTTTTCCACTACTGCCATCTGATTTGGAAGTGACACCTAATAATAAAGACACAGGAAATCTACCACTGGAAGAAGAAGACAGAATAAAACACGATCAAATTAGCCATTCCCTCTTTATGAAGGCTTCAATTTGCTGGAGAAAATAGGGATTGCCATTGGAGTTTTATGGTTGCCATGAAAAAGCCACCTGACACATCTCACTGAAATCTGCAGGAGATTCCTTTCCTCTGGGGTTCAGCCTGGACTTGTATTCTCTTTGCAATTGATCCTGTATTTTGTCATGGGGCAGACCTGGGGGGGACGCTAGGAGAGTGACAGACACTCTGTGTGAGCCCCTCTGCCTTCCCAAAGGGAAGAGAAAGGGAAGAAGGCAGAGAGACTGATGGGCTGGGAAAGGAACTGAATCAGCTGGGATGGAAAGAACAATCCAATGAGATAGAGACAGAGAGACACAAACCAATGTGGAACCCAACCCCTGATGGCAAGGACAGCACCACTGCCACCACTGATGTTTTGGGCTGGCACTGAGTCCCAGACAGGACTCAGTGACAAATGGGAACTGGACTCAGAGCTGGATTCTGGAACTGGAATCAGGAACACGTGGATTGGGGTCAAAGGCAGAAGGGACAGAGTCCTCCTGGGACACCAGCCAGTGAAGAAGAGGCTGGACCCTGGTGATCCCTCAGCTCTCTCCTGAAGATGCCATCCATGGATGCAATCCCTTGGTGGGCAGTGAGGCTCACCTGTCCTCTCTGCTCCTCCCCACAGCTGCCACCTTTGCCTTCCTGCAGCCCAAGGTGGGGCACAAGCTGTGGCAGTGCCCTTAGTGTGTGGAGGAGCAAGTCTAAGGCAGAGCCTTTGTGCAGCCCAGCCCTTGGCAGGAACTCTCCCCATCAGCTTCTCCCTGCTAGGAGCAGCTCCTGGCTGTGCAAACTGCCCTGAGCTTCAGAAAGTGCCTGAGTGAGCAGAGCCTGAGCTGAGAAGTCACAGCACTGAGCAGAATCAGTTCTGTGTAACTAACAGGAAACATTTGTATGGTCTCCTGAGCAGAAGCCACAGAATACCATGAGGAGGGACTGACTACAACAGTGCCTAACCTGCTGTGATGCTTTGAAAAGCTGAGCAAATCACCATCCATTGGATCAAGAACTTCTCACAAGAGGTGCCATGTTCAGGCATCCAGGTAGCACAATTAGTGCTGGCAGTAGAAATAATGCTTACAGGAGCAGCAAAAGGAAATGGTGATGAGCAGACCATGTCATCAGTCCCTCTTTAAAAATAGACAAGCTGAGTCACAGAGTGCCAAGAGTACTTTCACATGACCAAAGCAAAACAGATTAGTTCCATGCCAGTGCTTTGCACCCAGATCCTACAGGGGGGAGCTTACCCATAGCTTGAAGATGCATGAAGAGATCACAGTCCCTACAAAACCTCTCACAGAGTCACAGAAACACTCAGGTTGGCAAAGCCCCTCAGGATCACCAAGTCCAACCCAGAACACTACTCTGCAAGGCTCAGCCTAAACCATAGCCCCAAGCACCACATCCAAACCACCCTTAAACACAGCCAGGGTTGGTGACTCCATCACCTCCCTGGGCAGCTCATTCCAGTTCCTGACCACTCTTGCTGGGAAAAAAATTCCTTCTCATGTGCAGTCTAAATCTACCCAGTGGCAGATTGAGGCCATTCCCTCTTGTTCTAGCATTCATCTCCTGTGCAAAGAGCCCAGCACCAATCTCACCACAGCCTCCTTTCAAGTAGCTGCAGACAGCCATGAGGCTGCCCTCAGCCTCCTCTGTTTCACACTAACCAGCCCCAGCTCCTTCACTCATTCCTCATCAGATTTATTCCCCAGGCCCTTCCCAGCTTCCTTGCCCTCCTCTGCACTCTCTCCAACACCTCCACATCTCTCTTGTGTTGCAGTGCCCAAAATTGAACACAACACTCAAGATGTGGCCTCACCAGAGCAGAGTCCAAGGGGACAATCCCCTTCCTGCTGCTGCTGGACACAGCATTTCTGATCCCAGCCAGGATGCCAGTGGCTTTCTGTGCCACCTGGGCACTCTGCTGGCTCATCTTCAGCTCTTGTCCTTTACAACCGCCAGAAGTGATGCACTGGGTTTTGTTTTTCACAAGTGGTTTTCCCCTGGCACTGTCTTAAGAATTCAGATAGATATTAAACTCACCTAATCACACTGAAACACGACTGACACAGATGCAAGGATGAAGTATCTCAGAGTCACAGAAACATTCAGGTTGGCAACACCCCTCAGGATCACCAAGTCCAGCCCAGAACCCTACTCTGCAAGGCTCACCCTAAACCATAGCCCCAAGCACCACATCCAAACCACCTTTGAACACCTCCCTCTGCAGGACATTTCAATCCCTGACCACTCTTGCTGGGAACAAATTCTTCCTCATGTCCATCTAAACCGACCCAGTGGCAGCTTGAGGCCATTCCCTCTTGTTCTAGCATTAATGATCTGTGAGAAGAGCCCAGCACCAACCTCTACACGACCTTCATTCCGGTAGCTGTAGACAGACATGAGGTCTGCTCTCAGCCTCCTCCTTTTCATGCTAGCCAGCCCCAGCTCCTTCAGTCTTCAGTGTCCTCAAAGTCAGCTGCTTAGCATATTATGAATATGGCTAATCTAGCAGAGGATGGACAGAAAGTGGACACTCAAGAAGGGGAATTCATGCTTGGCCAATCTGATAGCCTTCTGTGATGGTGGATACATGAGAGGAAACCATTTGATGTTGTCTACTTGGACTTCAGCAAGGCTTTGGACATTACCTCCCACAACATCCTCACAGGGAAGCTTAGGCAGTGTGGGTTAGATAAGTGGAGAGTGAGGGGCATTGAGAGCTGGCTGAAGGACAGAGCTCAGAGGGTGGTGATCACCTCTGCAGAGTCTGGCTGGAGGCTTGTACCTTACAAGATCCAATCTTGAGGACTGTCTTCAGTTTTGGGCTCCCAGTTCAAGAGGGACAGGGATCTACTGGAGAGAGTCCAGTGGAGTGCTACAAGAGTGATTAGGGGAATGGAGCACTGCACAACCAGAGATGTGGGGCTTGGGGTTTTGCTGGGCTTCCTTTTCTTGTAGAATTACTTTCAAAAGGCAAAATGTGCAGCAAACATTGAGCAGTGGATGGAAGCTGCAGCACAGGAGGTTCCACCTCAACACAAGGAGGAACTTCTTTACTGTAAGGGTCCCAGAGCAGTGGCACAGGCTGCCCAGAGAGGCTGTGGAGTCTCCTCTGGAGCCTTGCAAGTCCTGTCTGGATGTGTTCCTGTGTGACCTGAGCTAGATTCTCTGGTCCTGCTGTGGCAGGGAGGTTGGACTCGATGATCTCTTTGGGTGCCTTCCAACCCCTGACATCCTGTGAGCCTGTGATGATCTCCAGGGGTCAATGCTGGGCCCAGTATTGTTCTATATCTTCGTCAATGACCTGGATGAAGGGCTAGAGTGGACCCTCAGCAAGTTTGCAGATAAAAAGAGGAATGGCTGACACCCTGCCAGGCTGTGCTGCCATTCAGGTAGAACTGGACAGGCTGGAGAGATAGGCTCAGGGGAGCCTTGTGAAGTTCAACAAGGGCAAGTGTAGAGTCCTGTGTCTGGGGAGGAGTGACCTCCTGCAGCAGTACAGGTCAGGGGTTGACCTACTGCAAAGCAGCTCTGTGGAGAAGGAACAGGGATCTGAAATCCAACAGGCACAGACCCTTTGAACTGATGGACTGAGTATCATAAACTGCTTTAGGTTGGAAAGTACCTTTAAAGCTCATCTAGTCCAACCCCCCTGCAGTCAGCAGGGACCTCTGCAACTACAGCAACCTGCTCTAAGCCACAAACAACCTGATATGATACAGTTCCAGAACAGAGAATCTACCACCTCTCTGGGCAACATGGGCAAGGGTCCCACTATCATCAGTGTGCAGGTACCCTCTGAGTACTAAAAAGACTTGGTGTGTGAAGCCAGAAATGGCTGCTGCATACCTCTCTTTGAAACAGTACACCAATAATAACTTAAACCTTATCATCTAAACCTTATTATCTAAAACTTAGACTTTATTGTTTGTGCAGGTACCCTCTGAGTACTAAAAAGACTTGGTGTGTGAAGCCAGAAATGGCTGCTGCATACCTCTCTTTGAAACAGTACACCAATAATAACTTAAACCTTATCATCTAAACCTTATTATCTAAAACTTAGACTTTATTGTTACCTTTCAGTATCTGAACTGGGCTACAAGAAAGCTGCAGAGGGACTTTTTAGGCTGTCAGGTAGTGATAGGCCTGGGGGAATGGAGCAAAGCTAGAAATGAGTAGATTCAGACTGCATGTGAGGAAGTTCTTCAGCATGAGGGTGGTGAGACCCTGGAATGGGTTGCCCAGGGAGGTGGTGGAAGCCTCATCCCTGGAGGTGTTTAAGGCCAGGCTGGATGAGGCTCTGGACAGCCTGATCTAGTGTGAGGTGTCCCTGTCCATGGCAGGGGGTTGGAACTGGCTGATCCTTGTGGTCCCTTCCAACCCTGACTGATTCTCTGATTCTATGATTCTGAACTGGGGAGAAACAACTCCCTGTACCTGTACAGGTTAGGGGAAAGCAGATCACAGAATCACAAGGGCTGGAAGGGGCCTTGAAAGCTCATCCAGTCCAAACCCTCTGCCAGAGCAGGAGCACCTAGAGCAGGTCACACAGGAACACATCCAGGTGGGGTTTGAATATCTCCAGAGAAGGAGTCTCCACAGCCCCCTTGGGCAGCTTGTTCCCCAGATCAAGAGAAACAGGGAGCTCCTGAAGACAGCCTAACAAAGGGCTACAAAGATGTTGAGGGGCTTGGAGCATCTGTATGAGGAAGAAAGGCTGAGCTATCTGCTTAGCCTGGAGAAGAGGCTTATCAATGCTTATCAATACCTAAAGGATAAGATGATAGGGTCAGCCTCTTTTCAGTGCTGCCCATAGACAGCACAAGGGACATAAACTGAAACCCAGGAGGTTCCATCTGAACACGAGGAAAAACTTCTTCACTGTGAGGGTGCTGGAGCCCTGGAGCAGGCTGCCCAGAGAGGTTGTGGAGCCTCCTTCTCTGGAGGACTTTCAAGACCCATCTGATGTGTTGCTGTGTGACCTGCCCTGGGTGATCCTGCTTTGGCAGGGGCATTTTACTGGATGAGCTGCAGAGGTCCTTCCAATCTCCTCAGCCATTCTCTGATTTCAAGTACATTTCACAAGACATCATTTACTGCAAGAGCTCCTCCCTTCAAACCACCCAGAAAGTCATTTTAAAGACTTTGTTAGCTCTCTGAAGAAAGATCCAATCATTATGAAAGGCTTTGGAGGAATTTGAAACACTCTCTGCTCCAGAAAACTCTCAGCCTGTAGCCACAAGCAAGAATATAGAAAGAACAGATAAATTTGTTCACTTTGACCTGACATTCCCTGGACAATTTCTGAATCAAGTAAAGTCAGTTTGAAAGATAGAGATTGAAAATCTGCTCAGCTGCCAGGTTTGGTTTTGTTTTGTTTTTTTTGTTTTGTTTTGTTTCCATGCTAATGGAAAATATTCAGTGTGAAGATGTTGGGATATAATTCCAAAACCAGGTCAAATGCCATCAACAGGAACCAACTCTTAAAAAAAATGAGGATGACAACGACCCAGTTATTTAGCAGTCTGCCTTGTACAAGGCTTAACATAAATGAGCCTGCTTTTATTTGGCAGCAATTATTGTTGTGTAATAAATGTGATGAACAAACTAATATTGATGTGGCTTCCAGCAGATAAGAATCCTCAGTTCTCTTTGTATTTGAACAAACAGGTACAAAGGAAGAGGATGGTTCATGAGAGTGCATTTTGATGGGATGTTTTCATTCTGCCTGAGTCATTTTACATTGGAATCGTTTCCAACTTTCTTGCTGAAATCTGAGCTTAACAATCAGCCTTGTCCCCAGCACCTTCCCTGTAGGGACAAGGTCTGGGAGTTGGGGCTGTTCAGCCTGCAGAAGAGAAGGCTCCAGAGAGACTTTAGAGCAGTCTGTGGGCCTTATGAAGGCAAAAGACAATCATTAGATGGAGTTGATAAGTTGATTAACTGCTTAAAAAGGCCCCTGGTGAATGCCTTCTTCAACAGGGGAGGTTTTGGTTGGACATTAGGAAATGTTTCTTCTAAAAAGGGTTGTCAAGTCCTGGAACAGGCTGCCCAAGGTAGTGGTGGAGATCCCTGGGAAGACTTAAAGCTGTGTAGATGTGGTGCTGAGGGATATGGTTTACTGATGACCTGGTGTGGTACTGGTTGAAGTTGATCTTCAGAGTAAAACAATTCTAAGAGTGTCGGAGTTCACGAGTGAGAAGCAACTTCTGAGCAGTTCCAGCTACTAGGGAAAAATTCCACACAAATCAGCTAGATGATAATAATGATTGGTGTAACCTTATTACCTCTCTTCTCCTGAGACCACACCTGGAGCACTGTGTCCAGTTCTGGGGCTCTCAGCATAAGGAGGACATGGGACTGCTAGATTGGACCCAGGGGAGGCCACAAAGATGATCAGAGAGCTGAAGAATCTCCCCTATGGGGACAGGCTGAGAGAGTTGGGACTGTCCAACCTGGAGAGAAGAAGGCTCCAGAGACACCTTAGAGCAGCCCTCCAGTAACTGGAGAGGACTATAGGAGACCTGGGGAGGAACTTTTGATAAGGGCTGGGAGTGATAAGGAAGAGAGGAAATGGATTGAAGATACAAGAGGGCAGATTTAGACTGGAGATGAGGAAGAAATTCTTGACAGTGAGGGTGGTGAGACACTGGCACAGGTTGCCCAGGGAGGCTGTGGATGCCCCCTGCCTGGAAGTGTTCAAAGCCAGGTTGGATGAGGCCTTGAACAGGCTGGGCTAGTGAAAGTCATAGAATGCCAGAGGCTGGAAGGGAACTACAAAGCTCATCCAGTCCAACCCCCCTGCCAGAGCAGCAGCATCTAGAGCAGCTCACACAGGAATACATCTAGGCAGGTCTTGAGTGTCTCCAGAGAGGGAGACTCCACAACCCCCCTGGACAGCCTGTTCCAGGCTTCTGTCACCCTCACAGGGAAAAAAATTCTCCTCATGTTTAAATGAAGCTTCCTATGCCTCAGCTTCCACCCAAGTGTCCCTGCCCATGGCAAAGGGGTTGGAACTAGATGATCTTTAAGGTCCCTTTCCAACTCAAACCATTCTACGACTCCAAAAAGCCTTAGGAAAGAAGCAACAGAACATCAACTTTATACAGGAAAGGGAGCAGCTTTTGTAATAAAGGATCCTGTTAAAGTAATTGCTGCTCAAGATGCTGCTCCTTTAAATGCATCTCCAGATGCTGTTCCTTTAAACGCATCTCAAGAGGCTGTTTCTTCAAATGCACAAAACACTCCTCCACTGACTCTGTTTTATCCACCAACCCTTTTCTTCCTCAGAAGAGAATGCAAAGTGTTGTAATTCCAATTAGTTAACTTTGTTTGGTTGCTCCAAATCATCCATCTCCACACAACCCCTAGGAATGAAAGGGCTGAAACCCAGCATGGGCAGTGAATCCATTTTCACCGAGTCCAGAGATAACAATAAATCATCTGAAAGTCCAGGCTTATTAGAAATGACTGAAACACATTACAGGGCAGCAATAACTTCAATGGTTGGTTTGCCAAGCAGTGGGGTGGAATTAAAAATGCATTAAAAAATTTATAGAAAGGCAAGTAAATAGCAGTGAGTCGAGATTGGTTTTGACATGGTTAAATGAAGCATTATTTCTCTTTGTGTGGCTAATAAAAATCAAACTCTACAGAATGGAGAAACATTCTTCCTTTGTTTTTATTTTTTTGGAAGCTGAAAAAAAATTTAAATATATATATATATATAAATATAACTCTATTATTAATTAAATTTACTGGTTATTCCCTCCACTGCACGTCAGTGATGCATTTCAGAAGCAAAGTGCAAGGGAAGATTGTTCCTGTTTGAAATGTTAACAAATGCCCTCAAAGGTGATCAGAGCTGCTCTGCTATGGGGA
>WBNM01032728.1:255844-285474 GCA_013399055.1 Ramphastos sulfuratus | reverse complement strand
TCTAACTCAAACGGCCACAATACCCAAAATGAGGAGAGGAATGGGTCTTTACTCTCCTAATTAAGATGCTGCTGGTTGCTCTGTGTTGTGTATAATCTTTCCCTGTTTTTGTATAGGAAAAGCATAAGCAGGAGTTAGAACACATGAGAGAAGCTGGACATGAAGCCTTGAGTATTATTGTTGAAGAATTCAAGGTAAGTTGCCAAGACACCCCAGTTTCCCAATAACATCAGCGTGACAATAACAAGTTAGCACTACAGGCAGTCTTCTTTAGGACTGCTTGTTCTGGTTGCTAACCCCCTTTCATTTAAAACATCTTTTCTATTGCTTCCAGTTCAGCTTCTTTGGGCTGCAATGTTGCATGGCATGTTTTCTTCCTGCACTTTGGGGAAGTTCAGACAAAGTAGGTCACCCATTTTCAGTAAGGAAACCTAAAACCAGAACAAACCAAAACTGCTCAGGCTGCTGTGGTGAACTCTGGGTTTGATTGTTTATCACACAGTCCCATTTCAGGCCTCCTCTGTCTCAAACTGCACTTGCAGGAAAGCAGCCTCGGAGTAACTGCTCAGGTTTTTATATACGCAGCAATAAGAGAAGGAGTTAAGACTGAAATAGGGCTAGCCAGGAGAGGGACCTGGGACTAGAGCAGCCTGGCTGGAGAACAGCCATGCAGAGAGGGACCTGGGTGTGCTGGCTCATGTTCAGTCGACTGTCAGCCAGTAGTGTGCCCAGGTGGCCAAGAAGGCCAACGGCATCCTGGCCTGTATCAGGAATAGTGTGGCCAGTAGGACCAGAGAAGTCATTCTGCCCCTGTACTCAGCACTGGTTAGGGCACACCTTGAGTACTGCGTTCAGTTCTGGGCTCCTCAATTTAAGAAAGATGTTGAGGTGCTTGAACGTGTCCAGAGAAGGGCACCAGGGCTGATGAGGGGTTTGGAGCACAGCCCTGTGAGGAGAGGCTGAGGGAGTTGGGGGTGTTCAGCCTGGAGAAGAGAAGGCTCAGGGGAGACCTTATTGCTCTCTACACCTACCTGAAAGGAGGTTGTGGCCAGGTAGNGCTCTGCTGTGAAATTCAGTATGGATGCAGCTTGCTCTTCTCCATTCACTGACTTTATCATAGAATTGTAGAATGGTATGGGTTGGAAGGGACTTTCAAAGGTCATCTAGTCCAACCCCCCTTCAGTCAGCAGAGACATCCTCCACTAGAGCAGGTTAATCACAGCCTCGTCCAGCCTGTCACCTCCAGGGATGAGGCTTCAGATCCCTCCCTAGGCAAACTGTTTCAGTGTTCTGCTACTCTCATGGTGTGGGAGTTATTCCTAACATCAATCTAAATCTGCTCTTCTCTCATTTCAAACCGTTGTCCTCATCCTGTCACTGCAGGCCTTTGCAAACAGTCCCTCTGCAGCCTTGTTGTAGCCCTTTTCAGGTATTGGAAGGCTGCTATTATGTCTGCCTGGAACCTTCTCTTCTCCAGGCTGAACAATCCCAGCTCCCTCAGCCTGTCCTCATACCAGAGCTGCTCCAGCCCCTTGATCATTTTCATGGCCCTCCCCTGGACCTGCTTCATCAGGTCCATGTCCTTCCTGTGCTGGGGGCTCCAGAGCTGGACACAGCACTGCAGGTGAGGTCTCCCCATAGCAGAGCAGAGTGACAGAATCCCCTCTCTCCATCTCTGGCTATGCTGCTTTGAATGCAGCAGGATATTCTTCATGGTGACAGGAGAGCCCCATTCTGTATTCCGTGGGTTTTGATCACATGCACTGGTGCAGGTTGTTCCAAAGCAGGGCCTTCTCATGGCTCAGGGTAGGTGCTGGTGGCATTATGAGCAACCCTTACTGACACGAGCCAGTTATAACTTTGTGATGCTGCTCCAGAGTTTGAGTGTGAGTGTGATGCCCCATGTTGATTAAGGATCCCTGTATAAAAATAGGGACCGTTCATGGTTAGCCTCAGAAAATCCTCAGAATCATCTCAAGCACCAGATGCTCTAAATGAGAAACTGAAGCTCTGGGGTGAGCAGAAATGAGTTTTGTATTGTTAGCATAGGTGAGTCTTCCTACTGGGAAATTTGTGGAAGTGCCTTTCTCTTGTCATACAAATGAGAAGAGAATTGCCATTTTTTCACTTCTGCCTGTGAAGCTGCCAGGCTGGTCATCAAACCCTCACACTTGTCTTACTTGAAAGCAAATTACTGCTCCCTGCAGACTTTCTGTTGCTGCATCTTTCAGTGCTTGAAAATGGGTTACACTTTCTGTTAACCACTGTTCTGTGTTGTGGGGGATTGTTTGTTGTAAAAGGGACAGTATCTCTTCACACTGATCTCTCATTCCCATGTTATCCCTCAGCAGACCAGACAATTCAGTTTGAGACCAACTCTTTTCAATTCCTGCCCTCGTTGTGACTGGTCCTGTTTAATACAGCAGCAGTGTTGAAAAGAGAGTTTACACAAGAAGGGAGATAGTGAATGATCCCGTCTCAAGGACTTGAATGCACCAAAGCCATGAGAATTATTGCAGTTGTCTTTGCAATATTAGCTTGACATAGTGCTGGGAATTTCATTAACAGGGACCATTAGACACTGCAGCAGGCACCCTCAGAACCCTGGCCATTGCTGAGTGTCCTGCATTCTTATCCTTCTCTCAACAAGTAAACCTTCCACAGCACAGGCACAGATTTGTATCCAAAAACATGAGAAAACAAATGAAAAGTGAACTTGGTATTCTGTGGAGGCCAAGTTTCCCCTGCTCAGGTTTACCTAATTCTGTTTAATTTGTGTCTTTCATCTCAGTGTGTTGTGTTTTTTTTTTTTTTCCTGCAGTTTTATCCCTATAATTCACTACAGTAAAGAACAGTAAATGTAGCTCTTGGAAACGGTGCTGGTGGGATAGTGTTACCACAAGCAGCATAAGGATCTTGTACTCTGCTTGTTTAATCAACCTTTTGTTTTGTAATTACCAGAGCTCTGTAAATAGACAAGTGAAGATTTTTAATCTGCTTTGTTTAGATTGCTCACCATGCAGAATACCCTCTCATGGAAGCTTTCAAAAAGATGGGGTTACAGGCAGGTGGATTTACTTGATGGCATTTATTTCCTTAGATTCCTTTATGTAATTATTAGTCAGCTTGTGAATCAGATGTCTCCTTTTGTGGCACTTTGCTTCAAGATGCCAAGCCCTCTGCAGCCCTTGCTGCAGTGAGAGTCTTGGCTATGAGTTTTCAGTGCTAGGTGGTCAGGATTTCCAGCTTTCCTGAATGGCAAAACAGGCAGGCTTGCAAAGTGTGGGGTACCTGAGAGCTGTTGCATTGTCTCTCAAAAATACTTATCACTAATGGACATCTGAGCTGAAAGTTTGCCCTCTAACGAAGAGAGGAAAATCTAAAAGGTTTTATTACAAAAGATGATCATGTGGGACCAGGATATCTGGGTTTAGTGTGGTTTATCCCTACTGAGGAGGGAAAACTCTTGACCTCTTTAGAACACCACCTTAGCTTAGTAGGTTTCTGAGATGACAACTGACTCAGAGAGAGAAGCCCAGGAGTTGTTCCCAGAGCTTGTGTTGCACTTGCAACTTCTATACTTGTCTCTGTGTAGGCTTCATGAGAATTCTGGTGGACTTGGAGTGTAATACAAGCTTGGGTTTTCTCATGAGAACTGATGGCTACGAAAGGAGAGGTGCTTTGGCATTGTTGGCTGCAGGAACACTCATGTGTAATAGTGGCACAAAACCAAGGTTCTCCTGATGAGAGGAGCATGTAATAATTTCTTTAATGTTCTTGAAAGGAAGAAAATACAGCTATGTATCAGCCTGCAATCCATCTGATCCCTGAGAGATTGTGGACAGAGACCTGAAGGTGTGCTGATCTATCCTGAGAGCTCCTTGTCACTTCTTTCAGTCGTCTTCAGTTCCTCTAATGAAACAGATAATATTGAGCTAGATAAACTGTTAGAATGGAAGAGATTTTTATTCTGGTCAAATAAACCCCACTTGGATACCTTAAGTCAGTGTAATTTTTGGAAGCAGTTCTGGGTTTAAAGGAATTAAATATAGATGTGTTAATCTGGCACACTTTTCTTCCCCTAATAACTTTCCTAGTGCTACTTCCTACTGTAATTTCCTTTTATTGGTCTAGAAGCCAAAACAACTATAGATGAAAGCTTGAGGCTTCAAATTTGACCAAATTTTAGCTTTGACTAGCTGAGAAGATTATGCCAAGTTGAAATTTAATTATAATTGAACCATACCTAGTAGAACAATGTCAGTGTAGACATTAAGTCTTGGCTTTCTCAGTAAATATTGATTTTGGGTTCCCCCCCCCCCCCCATTTTAGTGATGGTAAAAGTGTCAGATGAAGGGAAGGAAAGAAGGAAGTGTAAAACCACTATGGATGTATGTTGCTCTGAGTACCTGGAGCTGTGGCCATGTTGTTTGTTTCCTTTTCAGGCATCAGAGGATTTCACTGATCTTGTTTTATTGCACCTAACTAGACTTTTTGTACATCAGCCCTGTGAGTTCTGTCTATTTTTTTTGACCTGTGGAAAGGCATCAGCTCTGATGTGCTAAGGTCTGAACGCTGGTCATACAACTGCAGCTCATTCTTGTGCTCGTGCAGGGCCTTATACTTCAGTAGCAAGCAAACCACTTTCAACAGGTGTCTAAGGTACCACAGCCCTTTAAACTGCTCCCTGCTGCAGTGACTTGCTTGGGAGGCAGGAGGTTTTTGTAAGTCAAGCAAATGGGTAAAGCAGATCTGGTAGCTGCCTGAAAGAGATTATTTTATTTGACTAGGAGAGACCTGGAAGGAAACCTCACTTTTCGGTTAAGGGCAGTTGTAGTTAGGGCTTGTGAAGAGTGTTGAGCTAGGGAAGTCAAAAAGAAGCCAAGTAAGGGCTATTTGATAAATGTAAAGAACTCCTGAATATCTGAACCTGCTGCTTCCTTTTGACCATGATAACTACAAACTGAGGCAACAGATGTTGTGAGTGTAGAAACAGATCCACATCTTGGGCGTGGACACCTGTGGTCATTGCAGTCCTGTAACTGGTGGTTGGTACAGGATGATCCTTGCCACCCTGTGTCAGGGAAGTTCATTACATAATATATAGAAGGACAAATTAATTGCCAAGAGCACCCATGTTAAACTGTTACCCTTCAACTTCAGAGAATCCTAGAATGGCTCAAGTTGGAAGGGACCTCAGAGCTCATCTGCTCCAACCTCCCCACCATGGGCAGGGACAACTCTTAACTAGACTCAGCTGCTCGAGGCCTCATCCAACCTGGCCTTCAACATCCCTAGGGAGAAGGCAGCCACAACTTCTGTAGGTAGCCTATTCTAGAGTTTCACCACCCTCATACTGAAGAACTTCTTCCTAAGATCCAGCCTAACCCTGCTCTCCCTCAGTACTCCATGTAGCAGATGGCACAGACTGCATTCTGCCCCAGTGAAATGTCCAAAGGAGTCTGCTTCAGGAATGCCAGCTTGATATTAGGTCAGTGGCCACAGATCTATGGAACATCAGCCCACCAGCATCCATTTGCAATCAGATAAGGAGCAAAGAGTTGCTTCACCAGTGGGCAGTCATTGCTCAGAGGAGCAATTAGTCTGAAGACTTTCAGTGCCATTGGCTGAAGGAGGTGACTACAAGGTCTGTTGTTTAGTAGGTAACTAGCATATTAGGGGTTTTAATTAGTAATTAACACAGCTTGGAAGCTCTTTCTGAAGTCCTGTGCCATAAGGGAATGTTTTTCTCTCTCTGCTTGCTTAGCCAGCTAGTGGGATAGTTAAATCCAGGGTCACTTAGTAGTGTGTTTGGTGGAAAGGGAAGGCTTTGCTTTCTGCATATGGAATGTATGGATTCTCCAAAGAAAATAATCATAAAAACTACATTTAAAGTGTATCAGACCCCACATGCCAGCCAAGGAATAATCATTAATTTCTTGGAAACTGGAAGTTCTTTATGCTGTTGAATTGAATGTAACAGTTGCAAAGTGCACAAAGTGACTCAGCCCTTGTTGTGAACAAGAAGCTGAGAAAGGGCACTGCTGCCTCACGGCCCTTCTGTGCTCTTCTCCGTAAGATCAGTTTGTTGGGTTTTTTTATTTTCTAATTTTCGTTTGTGCCAGTTATCTGAAGCAGTTCTTGTCACAATAGTTCAGGCAAGGAAAACCCCTTACCCCAAAGGACACCTTTGGCGTTTGCCAGTGATGTGTGGCAGTTGTAGCTGTGTAGACAGCAGGATTTAGCAGAGAAAGTTTCCCTCTCCAGAGTGTGTAACTTCAGGGTGTTAAGGTTTTGATTGCCTTAATTTCTGTCAGTGGAAGAACTAAAGGTAAAGTTGGAAAGAAATTGGGTTTTTTAAAAAGTAAACTTAGGGCTGCCTGCTGCCCTGCAAAGGGCAATGAACACATTGTGGCACTTGGGTTGGATTTGTGGTAAACATCATTTCTTACCTTTTAAATTGTTGAACCTGTGCTGAAAACCACTGCCATACAATGTCGTTACTCAGCCGAATTACTGCTGCTGGCAGCAACTTCACTGAAAACACAAAGGCTAACAGCTTGTTCAGTTAATTTTGTGGCGTGTGTCAGACCTAAATACTTGAAAAGTCCACTTGAGGTATACCACCCTTTGCCAAGTGTTTGGTGACTGTTTCCCACTGAGTGCATTACTGAGGAGCAGTGATTTGGGCAGAAGAGGAAAATTTGGGAAGGTGTCTCAGAATTGTCAGCAGATGTTTCTTTTTCATAGATTAAAAATGTTCTTCCCTGTGTGTTCTGTTCTGTCCAGTAAATATCTATCTAAAATCCAGATAGTTTTAAAGAGGTGAGTCTTGTGTGGGGCTGCACTTGGGCCAGAGGTCTGTTCTCTACAAAACCTGTGTCTGCCTGAACTCGCAGTCATTCCAGCCTCTTCACTCTGTTGATTTCTCGGTGAAAATAATTTGCTACACTCCATGTAAATCACCATACAAGTATTGGAAATGTACCATCAATATTTGATCATTTTGGAGGAAAAGGCTTGCAGAACATGAGTAAAGCCTGACTGAAAAATAGCCCTGCTTCTTTAAAAAGCCTGAGAGGAATGCCTCAAATCATACCTGGGGCTTTTCACCTGTCTGCATGGGTTTGAATTTCTCCTTTTGTGTTCAGGTGCTGAAAATTCTGCAGGGCTCAGTCAAGTGCATGCGAATACACTTCAGTGCACGTGAATACACATGTGTGCATGTGCTCATACACAAGTTCCTAACTGTAGCCTCTTTTTTTATTATTACTGTCTTGGTACTTTGCCTTTCCACACTTGGACTCGCAGTGCTTCACCCTGGGGTGTGAACTTCCCGGGGGGGTGTGCTCTTTTATGTTTGAAATTACTCAGAATTTCCATCTGCTTTTACTTGCCTTGTGGTTGTGAAGATCATGCTTGGCCCATGGGGGCTGTCCTTGTGCCGAGAGGATGTGGAGTTTTGTCAGCCAGGGAAGTCTGTCTGGCTTTTTTTCCCTTCGGCAGCTTTCATTCGCTGCTCTTCGTGTGTGGTCTCCACAGGCTGTGTGTGCTTGACAGAAATACTCTCCTCTATCTGCTCTCAACTGCTCCCTTTTAAGCAGTCTGTGCCTAAGAAATCTGAGATTCAAAAAATGCAACCTCTGACTGAAAGCAAGGTAGTTGTGCATAGAAAGGTACTTCAGTAGCTACACATTCCAAATCCATAGCAGCATTCCAGAATCTGGTCACACACAAGCCTTAGGACACTGACACATAGCAGTTGCACCTCTGAATGTTCTCTGCTTTCTGTTTGCAGGCACTGCTGCAATCCACAGTAGAGCATCAAGAAGCAGCTATTGCCAAGCAGTATCTGCTGGCCATTGAAAAGCATTCTCAGAAGTGTGAAGAACTTCTCAGTGCTCAGGTATGGTTCTGCACAGACAGCTGTGGTTTTTCTTTTAGTTTCAGCTCTTCCCTGTTTGAAAAAAAATACTAACTTCTGTGATCACAAAAGAAGAGAATCAGTCTTCAACTCATGTCCTCAGCACAGCAAGAGCCAATATTTAAAAAATGCAAAATAAATAATGGCTCTTGGTCTGGGGGATCAAAGGGGGCTTGTAGCATTTAAACCTGTTTAGAACGGACTCAGAGTAAAGGTCTCAGAGTAATCGAGTTCTTAGTCCTTTGACCACTGCCACTTTCTGTAGTCCTGTAGAAAGCATTTGGTTACTTTAAATATGTGCAGTTAAATTCAAGATTTGATTGTGTAGGATTTGGTCACATTTTTCTTCCAGATGTTTTGGGGTGTCTCACTTGGTGGACACAAACATCTGCTGGCCAAACTTGTTTTCATTTAATAGAAATTTTACATTGAACAATAAAAGACAGCTCTGAGGAGCTGCAGATATTCAGAAATAAGACTGACATATAGAGGCCTGCACTGGCTCTTTAGGGTGGCTGGAGCAGCAGCACTCTGCATGGCAGGTGTTTGGAGTTGCAGCAGTTACTGAGGCTTCTCTGAACACTGCAGACTCGGTTTGTTATTGAAAATCTCTTGGTTTGGCTGAAAGACAGCTCTCTAATCAAAATAATAATGAACATTAGCATATAATTTAACAACTGAAAAGGTAATTTCCTAATAGCATCTGAAGTGATTTACATTGCAGTTAATGGTTACCTTTTGATTACTGCTGTTAGCTGCAACTTTACTGAAAATACAAAGGGTAACAATTTGTTATTTAATTCTCTGGGGAGTGTCAGACCTAAATACTTGAAAAACCCACTCGATGTGTTCCATCATTTCCCAAATGTTTTGTGACTCTGTTCTGACCACGTCAGTGAACACTTGGTGCAAACAAGCACGAAGTGTCTAAGGATCTGCATAACCAATGTGAAGGGAAGGTGTAAGAGTTTGAAGAAATTAGTTTCTTTATGAAGGAAGGGTTTCTTGCACAGAACTGCAGTAATTCAGTGCTTACCACAAAGCTCTGCTTACAAACCAAGTAAAAATGAATTTACAGAAAATGGGTTGAGTTTTGAAATGAACATACTGTTTGCTAGCCTAATACCATTCTCTGAGTGTTGAAAAGGACTGAAGCTCAGAAACCTGGAAGCATTCTGGGAAAACTTTGGGACAGTGTGCTTACAGGCTGAGCAAAAATACTGCTTCTGTCTTTTGGCATCACAACTCAAAAGATAGGGCCAGAAATGCAGAAACATGTTCAATAGGTTCACATGTATCTGGGGAGAGCTCAACAATGTAAAGGACCTGCTCTGGGTTGTAGGAAAGGGCCTTAGGACATAGCACAGTGCCCAGTTCACATCATGTCTGCGTTTAGCACATTTAATGCCCCTTTGGATCCCGGGAAAGTTCCATGGTTTCTTTACCAACCTCTGAGTAATTTTTCCTACAACTCAATCAAGGTTTATCACTTTTAATTGTAATATAAAACTGGGGTTTTGAAGCCAAATCAAGCAGACAGGTGTGAGTTCTTAGGCCAGGCTTTCCAGGTCTAGTAGAATTTACTCTGGCAGATTCTATTCACTTGGCAACGGTTGCAGGAGCAGATCTGAGAGCTGTGTGGTATCTCTTCGTTCTGGTTTAATTGCTGCAGTTCATCTTTGGTCCTTATATCTGAGCTCTTGCAGCATGCTGGGCAGCTATAGGTAGCATCATCCTTGTCTACAGGAGGGAACCATCAGCCCAAGCCGTCTTCACTTGAGTGCTTGTTTTCAGGTCTGTTTTCAAGTGGCTGCACACTTGGGGGTTGAGAGGGGTCATCTTATGGCTGGCCGCGGCTTTTCTGTGAAACAAGCCAAGGTAAATGTCCATTATCTTAGCTCACCAAACTCTCCTTATGTCAACTCACAGGACTTTCTGTATCACTTTTACTCCCAGTCTGTGGGGGGCTCAGGGACAGCTTGCTTGTTAGAGCAGTGTGACTTAAACCAGATCAGGCTGTGAAATGAGTTAGGACACAAACACAGAAAGGCTACTTAATACTTTTTTTTTTTTTTTCCCTTCATAATTTTTCTACCTTTGCATCCTTAGGAGCTCAAAGTTTGTGGGTTTTCAGTCTGAACTGCTTTGAGTGCTTTCTGAGCAAAGCATTCTCATTGGTAGATAGCCTTCTGTAGCTTCTCTTTTTGTACAAACAATGAAGCAAAATGCTTGAAGTTCAATTTCAGTTTCTGATGTCTTAAGTTACAGCCTTCCCGTGCTGTCTGTATAGTGCTGTGTGGAGTGGGAGTACAAGCACAGACTGAGTTCTTTTATTACCATTTTTCTCTTTTCTCTCTATATTTTCACTGTTTAGGCTTTCCTGGTCTAATAAAGCTTTGCTGATTCCTCAGCTTTCTCTTAGTAAGGTTTTGCTGCTTTCTTAGCTGCTTGAACCTCAAACTGGCAAAAAGCTGCAACTGAGCCGTGCAGTAATAAGTCATAATTTGAGGAAGTGGAAATATGTAACAGATGTTGGAATTCTTCAGGCTGATTTTCCACCTTGCGCTGCCAAGCAGTCAGATGCCATAGATAGTGAGGACAGTGTAGGAAACCAGTTATAGTTACCAGATCTTGTCATTGAACTGAGACAGCTTAGCAGTGGTGAAGCTGCCCTATGAAAGGACGTGCTGTTAAATGTGTCTGGCCTCTCCGTAGCAGCAGAAGGCTGTTGGTGTAGCAGTGAGGTGGATAATGTCTGGAATAGGTCTAGGCATGTTTGGGTAACATGACAGAGTCAGGGTGCTGTAGCTGTGTGTTTTTGTTAGGTCATCTCCCCCTTGCACACAGTGTTTCCCACGACCTCTGTTCTCCTGTTCAGATTCCTTCATGAGAGACAGAGAGAACTCCGTGGGTGATGAAGAGTTCTTATTAGAATAGGTGAAAATATTGGAATCAGTGAATTCTTCAAAAACCTGCCCAAGTCGTTCATTGTTGCTGCTGCTGAGTGCAGTGCTGAAGCATTTGTTAAACAGTTCTGAAGAGAACTTTTCCCAAACCACAAGGAACAGGGATTGTTCTGTGTCCACATATTATAAAGGTTAAAAAAATACATATATTGGAGATAAGAAAAGTCATCTTGGACTTGTGTTTTTTCTGTTAAACTGCTAACTACAGTATTGTTTTACAAGAGTAAACAATTCAGCAGAGCTTGGTGCAAGAGCTGAGGGTGCATTAGGTATACCTATGTCTTCATACCCTTAATTGTTCAGGAGGCTGCTGTTAGAGGAAGTTTGCATCTCACTAGTGTGTGAAAATTGTTTCCTCAGATAAAGATCTGTGGAAGTGTGCATTATTTCATTGCAGGGATACTACCAATCACACAAGCTTTATTTTCCATTGACTAGCGGAGCATTAATAAGTTTGCTTGTTCCATGGTGTTGTCTGCTCATTTGTTTCTCAATGGTGATCTGACTACTTGTACAGAAACTCTGAGCAGCAGCTAACAGAATGGATTTACACATCCTGGATTTGCTGAGCTGTGCACGATATTTTACTCAAATTGTGAAAGAACCATTTTGCAGAAATGTAAGTTGGCTGCCTCTTGGTTACAGCAAGAGATCTGCACCCTTCTTTGTGGATGACATGCTGTACTCGCACCTATCAAAGGAAACAGAGCAGGGCCCAGGGATAAAATCTCTACAATTCTTTAAAAGCACTTCAGTCCCTACTTGTTGTTTTGTATTTAAATCTACTGGTTAGGATTATTAGGAATATGCAAGGAATTGTAACTGTCCTAAATTAGATTTAGTAATAGGCTTAATCCAGTGCTGTAGCTGTAAAATAGGGCATATCCTGCATCACTGCATTCTCTCCAGGGATTACAGCCTGTGTAATCCTTCAAAAGGTGCTTACCTGAAAGAAAAATGCTAGAAATACATCTATTCTATAAAAATAACCAAAAATAAACCCCCAAAACCCAAACCTGACTAGTTGCTATTGTGATTAAAGCTGTTTACAATGTCTTCTGTGACTCACATTCCAGGAAAAAAAAAAAAAAAAAAAAGGAATTTTTTGGATTTCTTTTTTACAGGAATCAACACAAACCACAGGACCTCTGTATTTATATTTGAACCTACATCAAACGATTCTCATTTGGAACCATTGCCTGAAGAGCTTCTTACAGGGAGAAAAACATAAACTATTTTTTAATGCCTTTTGTTTTAAGTTGGTTTTTGAGAAGACTCTTCTTGACCCTCTCTTGCTACTTTGCAGGGAGTATGGCAGGAATAGGAGTGCTTCTGTCCACTTTGCAGCACTGCTTGTCTGAACTGTCTGGGGTTTTCCTTTGACTGACAACATTCTCGTGCCTCATTGGGACACCATGTTGCACCACAACTTGCTTCTCAGAACTTTTACACATCACTCTTGCACTCTCAACACTATACTCCCTAAGGAATAAAAGGAAACAAGGGACAGCTTTGTCAGAAAGGTTCAAATGATATATTTGATAGAATCTGCTGTAGCTAGGAGGAAGGTTTTTAGATCAGCAGAGTGTCTGCAGTGTTCTGCTGTCTGCTGTGCCCCACAGAGGACATGCACAATGTGATGTGCAGACAAGCAAACTTACACTGGTTGCAAGCATTCTTGTTGCACTTCAGTGGGGTTTTCAGTGAGGTTTATTTTGTCTTCCTCCTGATTTACTCATTGGACTTACAGGGCACAACTTGGGTTTTTTTTGGTTTTTTTTTTTTCCCTAATCCTTAGCTAATCCATAACTTTTCATCACTTTCCACCTTTGCACTTGAGCCCCAAGAATCAATCATGTGTATTTGCTTGATAACAGAGGATCATTGGATTCAGAGCCCTATCACATTTAGCGTTTCCTCATTATTTCTCTGTTCCTTGCATTGTTGATTACTTCAGCTTCCATTTGGAACCTTCATGGACACTGGCTGATGGTCAGCACAGCTAAGGTTCCATGAGTAGGTCTCATCATAACTTTCACAGGAAAGCTGGAGTAGGCTTGATTTGTTTTTTATAGGAATGTAGGGTCTGACAAACTTGCCATTAGCCTACTTACAGGAGGCTGAGTGCTCTTTCCTGGTTTGATTTGTTGAAGCATGGGCAATATCCTCTGGACAGGTCCAGTTACCAGGGGACAGCCAGCTCTGACATCCAGAGAAGGTTGAAAGAACATGGCCTTGATAGTGCTTCATAATCAGAATTCAGTGTCTAGATAGCTCAGAATGGTACCTTAAGGCTCAAGTGCTCTTCTTTTATTCCTTTAATGCTGCCTAACAGATAAAGGAAATTGTTTGTAATTCTTACCTTTGGAAACTGGAAATGCTGAATGAGATTAATTCACCTTCAACACTTTTATAGTTTTTACTCCTGTGGAGCATGGGAGGTGTGAGATAAGTTTACCACTGCACACAATGAGCTCAGCATGTATGATTAATTCAGCAGTGCTCTGCATTAGACTTTTGCTATAGTTGAACAAAAATCTACAAGCCAAGTAAATGAACCTAAACCATTCTCTTATTTCCTGTTAGCCAAAAATACCAGAACACTTGAAAGCTCTCAGATGGATACCCGCTGAAGTGAAACTGTTACATTCTCTATGTTTTTAACCTTCATCTGCCTTTACTAACTTCATCTCAAAGACCACCTGAGGAAGCACTGATTGTAGATAAAACTCACTGTGGCCATTTAGTACCAGAGTCCCAAGTCATTCTGCGTACACCTAGCAAATGAATGTACTCAGTACTTCTGAGTAATAACCTCTGGCTATGAAGTGTCTGGGTTAAGCATACAGCTGGCTGCCCTAATGTGAAGAGATCAGTTAAAGAAATGCTGTGTGTGTCATGCAGCTGCATCTACACACCTGAGGTCATTTTATAGGCAGCTGACCAACCTAAGTGCCTTGGCTGAGTTCTTTGTTCTAGCAGATTGTGCACAAGAATGTGAACCTCTTCTCTCTACAGCATCAGCGACTTCTTGACATCTTGGAAGCTGAGAAGGAAGTGTTGTCAGAAAAGATAGAGGAGGCTTTGCTGCAGCAGTCACAGAAGCACAAGGTAACTGCATTTACCTACCCCAAAAAAAGGGTGTCTGATGTGCACCACTAGTCCCTTGGGAATGGTCTTATCACAGTTACTGTCAGGAAGAGGAAGTGTTCCCAAGGACTTTGGGTGAAATTACTTCCAGTCACTCCTCTGTGTGTGTTACAATTTATTTTTTCATACCATTTACAGGAATTGCTTGACAAGTGCTTGGATGAAGAAAGACAGAGGAGCAAGGAGGCTGTGGCAGCTGCTGCAAAGGTATCTCTCACTGAGCAGCAGGCACATAGTATGGGTTCCATCGTGAAGTTCAGCAGCTCCTGCTTGTTTCATAGCTCCATTTGTAAAGCTGTGTTCTCATCTCTCTTTAAAAGCAGTTAATTCTCTAAGTCAGGAACGTATCTGCCAGGTCCTATGCCTTAATACAGGCACCATGTAACTTCTGATTTACTGTGTAACAACTAACAATATTGCAGATGAGTTGGTGGTGGCACCCAGATGTCTGGATTCATGCTCTTTAAGTTAACAAGGTGAAGAAATAGATAGCAGGGTCAATCGATGATCCTAAGATGACAATTAGCATTGTTCGTGTCTGACTTAGCATTTGTTAAATATGCTGAGTTCCAGTAAGGAGAGAACTGCTCTGTAAATCATGTAAAAATATTGACACTTTAACAGGCTTCTGATGATTTTATTTGTTGAAGTTTGACTAAAAGTGAGTATACACCTTTTTTTTGTTGTTGTTGTTTTGGTTTTTATATGATTTTTTTTCTCCTTGATTAGGTTGCATTTGAATTAGGACAGTCATGCTGGAAATTCTAACATCTCTGTTGAGTTCAGTACAAAAGCTCAGCTGTGTGTGCGATGATTTCATGTAATAGTTAAATAGAAACATTGGAGAGGGGAAAGGGTGAAACTACTTCTTGTAGAATGCAGAGCTGATAAGCTTTATTTTTTATGAATCATCTGAACCTGGTTTTGGACTGTAGACACTTGTAGCTCAAACCAGGATTACTTGCTGTATGTGAATGTTGAGCAATGTACTGAGACCAAAGCTGTCTGCTCCTACATCTCTACTGCGTAGTTACTGTTTTGGCATGAAGCAAACCAGCACTGATTATAACAGGTTTTCAGTAGGTGGGAATTGAAGATTCTTGCTTGTAACTTTCCTTATCTTTCTGTAACTAAGTCATTGTCTGGCGGTGACACCTGTTTGGTAGCACCTTATGATAAATTTAAACTGGTGGTTCAGAAGTGAACACCTTTGTGTCCCACATCTTGTCAGCTCATCTGTCTTCTTAGAAGATGTAATATACACAAGTTAGGCACCATGGGCTGTTTTTGTCATGTGTGTGTGTGCTTAATTTGTTTCAAAGACTGAAAAAGAAGCGGTGCAGGAAGCTGTTCTGAAAGCAGTAGAAGAGGAAAGGAGAAATATGGAGAAGATTCATGCAGAAGAAAGAAAAATGTGGGAAGCAGAACGTGACAGACATAAAGATGAGATTGCCCAGGCTGTTTGGGAAGCCATGCAGGAGCAAAGAAAGCATAACCAGGTATATGTCACCTTTCCAAGGACCTGCTGTGTGTCTTCCTAACGCAGGGGGCGGATTTTCTTGTGACGTCTGTCATTCAGCATCACACTGAGTTGATAGCCGCAGTGCACAGAGGTCTTGTTATTTACCTTCATCTAGGCTGTGTGTCTGGGGAGAAGTTGGTGCACACAAAACACAACTCCTGCAGCCTTTTCAAGCAGCTATAGAAATGAGCTGACCTCTGGAGCAGCTCTTGCAGGACAGGCTGTTTAGGTGCTCCTAGTGCAGCTGCAGGGGGTTTCAATGCTCTGTAGCCTGAACTAGTAGCCAGTGGCCCAGAGCAGCTGCTCTGGAACTGCCCAGACCAGCAGTGAAGAGAGAGATCTTGGTGTACAGGAGGTTTCCTACAGTTTTCCTTCATAGGGAAGCACCAGGGAAGCAGGGAGACTCACCAGGAGACAGCAGCTCTCAGGCCAATGAGGTGTGGGCATTGCCAGTGCAACAGCAGTGACACCCATACCATTATAAGGAGCCCTGAAGTGGCACAGTGACCTGGTTGCTGCACACTGAGCAAACTTACAGGGCATGTGACATCATCTGGGACATGGCTGGGCATGGCACAGCAATTCGCAGAGAAGGATGTGCAAGGAAGGTGCTGAAGCTTGCCCAGCTCTACCACGGAGTGATGATGTGCACCCAGTAGAAGGCCATGGCATCTCTGAGCCCTGGACCTGCCAGGTGTGGTGCTGCTTCTCAGAGCTGCTGTGGGCACAGCTGCCAGACAGGCTTGAGGCTGCAGGGTGTGCATCACTCTGTCACCAAGGGGAGCAGTGACACCTGTCAGTGGTGTGCTCAGGAAGAGGACCTCCTCTGCTCAGTGGTGGAGCTCCAGGAGGAGGGAATAATGCTGAGAAAGATCAGGGAATGTGAGAAAGAGACTTGGGGAGCTTCACCTTGCCCCCATGAGAGAAACCCAAGAGGCAGAGGTCATGTTACTGTGAGCTCGCTGCCCTCTCCTGCAGTGGCTCAGGAGCTAGTGGGCAATGGCTGCAAGCTCCTGCCCAGAGCAAGACGCGCAGGGTGTTAGTTTTATGCTCTCCCACAAGCTGGACTTTTTAGTTTCTGATGGTGGAAAGATTTGGAGGAACAGCTTGTAAATTCCCTGGTGTTCTGCTATAGTCTGAAGAACTGGAAGCAAGATCTGTTTCATTCAGATGTTGTCATTTGATATTACTGATGTGCAAACAAAAAACCCGTTTACATCCTGAAGAACAGCAACTGAAACCAAGACCTTTAGAATTTGAAGTTAAAAGACATAGCACAGAAGTTCTAAAACCAGCCCTTAGGGGAAATGACTTTGTTTCCCTTGCCAGTGTTAACCCTCAAACCTAATCAACTGCACAGAGCTGGATTTCGATGCTAAACCGTCGTTATACTCCATGTTGGTTAGACAACATCACCTGTCCAGTCAGCTCTGCCATGACCAGAAGGGAAATACCCATCTGACACCTTGGTGAAAGGTCAGACTGTGGCCTTTACCTCATTTAACTCTTTATGCTCTCCTGTATAACTCTTGATGCTTCCTGCTTCAGAATGTTCACTTGATACTATCATTGTATTTTGTACCAAGTTGTGAAGCAACTGAGTGTAGCTGAATGTGAGTGAACATACAAAGTGATCTTTTGCTATCACATAACAAGAGTTTGAAGAGCAGTGCTGTTATTTCAAGAAACAGAAGTTTCCATCTGACTAACACAGAATTTTGAAACATAATTTGAGGAAAAAGAAGCCTTATATGTTTGTAACAGAATTTGTTTTCTCTGATTTGGTCTTCTTCAGCTTATCTCCATAGGAGATAGTCTGTATTTGAGAAAGAAAATATGAGCTTGTATTTATTTTTGTATCACACCAGCAATTCTTATTGCAACTTAGGTTAAATTTAATTTTCTTCTGCCATGAGTTAATTTGAAGAGGTTTGCTTTACTAATTTGAACTCAAAGAAATTAAATGTAGTATTAAAGAGAAGGAATTTTCTTTCCCTAATACTGTAAGGATGCAAAATGGAAAGCTCAGAAAGGGAGGCTGCAGGAATAATTAATGGAGAGATTCAAAGACACTCAAAACTTTCTAAGTTTCTTTGAGATAAAAGCCCCATTTTGTGTGTTTTAAATATAGTTTGGTCTATATAAGAGTTGAATAAGATCAAAGCGGGAGAAATGGATACTCCAAATCTGACAGACAAACAGGACCTCAAGAGAATTGGCTCTGGTAGTGGAAGCTAGGGACACTGAGAAACATAACCAAGAGCTTGCAGCCCCAGCCTTAAGAAAGAGAATTTTTGCCAAATGAGGTGGGAAAGGCAGTGTCAAAACATTGTGTATCTGTGAAACATTTAAGGGATGAGAGCGAGGGAAAATCAATTTCTGTGTCAGAATGTCATGAATTTGTTGCCATCTCCATTCTCTTCTAGGCTAGGAAATATTTGTAGGAGTTTTGACCCTTTGTTTTGAAGAAGGATTTTGCTATCCACGAATTTTCTTTAGTTTATAAAGGTTTGTGGGGGTTTTGGGTTTGGTTTTTTTTGTTTTGGTTTGGTTTGGTTTTTTTTTGTTCAGTTTGTTTTTGTGGGTTGGTTGGTTGGGTGTTTTTGAATTTTCACCATGTTTAACACAGACACTTGGAAGAACCTTGTAGAACTTGGTTGGGAAAATAAAATTAAGTTATGCTAGTTTGCATTTATTCATTCAGGCAGTTTTAGCAACAATAAAGCTGTGAGGATCACAGCTCTGGAATCAGGTGATGAGATCTTCCTTCCTCTTCTAAACAATGTGTTTGAAAGAAGAAAACTCTCATGTTTTCTGTGCAGGGGTGACACAGGGGTTTCTTTTGGCCTCTTTCAGTGATTGTTTTGTTGAGAGCCACATGGATGTAAATCCAGAAGCTTTATGCAGATCATTTCTACCTATCCTAACAAAGTCTCTCCTCAGCCATGTTTGGGCATTAGAAAATTTAATTAATTGAACATTACCAGAGAGAAATCTGGGGACAGCTTAATAAATAACTCCTGATGAATATCAAATATTTTGTTACCAAATGTGAAACAGCAGCATAAAGAGGAACTTTGAATGAAAGTAGGGACTAAGCCATAGTGAGTTATCATGCAGCAACCTGAAAATGCCCACACACACATTTTGGTTTCATTACAGGAGTTAAAGAATCAAAGTCAAATGAAAGCTGTCCTGCAAAGAAATCCAGCATTGACTTTTCCAGTGAGTTGGAGTCATTACTTAGGAGGCATGGGAGTTTGAGTTAAGTTGAAGACAGCATTCATTGAAGGCTTATAGCTCTGAAGGGGTAAATGAGCTGTGTGGTAACAGCACTTCTAGAACACTATCTCTGGAAGCTGTGTTAGTAAAAGGCTTTCCTTTAGCTGAGACTGGCAGCATCTTCAGATTCCGCACAGGTCTTACCCAGGCTCTTAGTGGCTCTATAAAAGAGGTGAGGTTCTAGTGTTCAGAAGAGGATTCTAAGTTTTGGGACAAGAGGAGCTGCATTTGAAATCAAGGTGAATAAGCTCTCATTGAAAGACATGAGTAGCCTTTGATTGAAGATGGAGTTAATTTGTGCAGTAACCTCATGATGCTTTTACAGCACATTGAAAAGTCATTCTAGATGAGGAAATAAAATATACATCCAGCAGGCTCAACACAGCCTCGCCTGGCTCCGGGATTTTCTGTTCTATTTTGGTACTTTGTATGAGGTTTTTAGTGGCAGCCTCTCTCCAAGGGAAGTTTTGTCTGCCTGGTAGTTGTCAGCATTGAGAGGAATGCTTGGTGAAATTCATCCACTAGAGCCCTGATGTGTTTCTTCTAGAACACGTCTTTTGGATAATGAATTGCATCCCCCCCCGCCCCCCCCCCCCCCGCCCCAGATAAGAAGAAACTCCAACAGATCATTTGGTTGGAGCTTTTCCCTCAGAATTCAAAACTGCAGTGAAACTCTTGGGGTGCAGCTATAAACGGCAGTGAACAAACATGGACAGTGCTCTTCACTGGCATCTTCCTTCCTCTTCTTTTTCTCTTTGGAAGAAATAAAATCCACACATGCTTTGAGAATACCCATCCAGTTCTGCATAAACCAGAAGGCTGATGTGATCAATGGCAATGCAGAGCAGTTACACCAGTAACTGTTGTGGCTGTGATACTGTTGTGCACTGTCTGCATTTCACAAAGCTGAACACTGAATGATGTAAATGAGGTGAACTCAAGGAGGAGGGAGGAGTAGCAAAAGAAGCTGAAGAGAATTTATGCCCCACAGGTTTTGTTCTGAAGAAAGTTCATTGCAAGGAAAATGAACACTGGCAGCTGCAGGGTGAGCCCTGGAAATTTATCCATGTTGTAGCTTGAAATTAGTAACTCTTGGGCAGCACTCAAAGCAGAGAATCATCTTTGTCATTTCCTGAAGACTGAAGTTGAAAAATCTTCTCTCTTACCCTAGTTCTCCAGGGGAAAAGAGCCTGAGTTCAGTGCTGTCGTAATCCACAGAGCAGATACATTCAAGACTTGTTGTTCTGATGGCTGCAAAGAATTAGGAAAAAATAAAATAAGAGCTCCTTTAATTTATGAAAAGAACCAACATAAACTCGACTTCCTCTTGGACATGAGCAAAAGCACCAAGGCAAAATGATCTTACCAATGGGAAAGGATTTCAGGAAAACTGAGGCTGCAGCATTTCATGCAGCCAAGCCACAACTGAAATATCCTGAGATATACAAAGGAAAAAGAATTTTTCACAGAAAAAGCTAACTAAAAAGCTTATGGAAAAGAAAAAGAAAAAAATGGGTGGAATATGAACTTCCCAACATCCTTTACTGTGCAAATCTTAGCATTCAGCACACAACTGGTTGTGCTCTCCTGAGGGTTCATGTGGTGGTGTTCTTAGCAGAACAATACTTTCGTGATTTATGATCTTGGAATGCATTAGCATAACCTTAATGGCAAACATCGGAACAGTTGTGAAAAACATTGGTTCATCTGGACTGTGTGGGCTTCAAAGTGTTGGATGTTCTGCAGGAATTGATGAAGCAGGATAGGCCATAGTGTAGAAGGTGAAAGCAGGATGCCTAGACACGTGGAATGGCTGCCTACCTGCTACCTCATCAGCACTGCACTAGGGAGTCCTGCTCAGCTGCTTGAGGGAGTGCTGCTGCTGCCAGCTTTGGCAAGCCTCCGTTCCTTCTGTACTCAGTATCTTAAGGATTTCCATACCCAGGCAAGTGGAAATATTTAAAAAAAAAAAAAAAAAAAAGGTGAGCAGATGAAGGCATTTGGTACACACTTAAAGAACTGGCTTTTGTTTCTTTTCTGCTGTTGCTTAAACTAGTTGTTCATTTTTGGTTGAAAAGAGTTCTTTTTCTAGATATTTTTCCTCGTTGTCCTGTATTTCAGAAGGTTGGAAGAGCTAAGAAGGAAAAAGTTTAACTGAAAATTTATTTCCCATTCCAATTTTCAGACAGATTTATTAGCTGTAGAATACTCCTTCCTTAGCCCTATAATCTGTGAAAAACCACTTGTTCTCACACATGAAATCTGAAGGTGTGCCATGGATACTTTGGAGGATAACAGGGGGGAAAAACGAAATGGGTGGGGATTCTGCAGCTGTCTTTTATTGCCCAGTGAGACTGCTTTTGCAGGTAGATGTCCTGACGTGCCCTTTTGAGTGTCAGAACTACAGGATTTAGTTTGTTGGCACTGCAGTTTGCCTGCCTTCTAAAATCAGAGAGCACACAGAATGCAGGTGCACACCACTTTCCTTGCTCTGAAATCTGTGAATGGGTTTTGTACTGGATTTGCTTTTCTGGCTTTCTTTTTTTTTTTTTTGGTGTACAAAGAATTTTTCAAGGCCATTCTTGCAGAAGCTCTTTCTGTTTGGCCATGTATTTCATACATGCTCTTCCTCCTGAACTGTTTGTATGTGAACATGCAGTCAGCTGCTGTTACCATGATGATGGTGCAAAAATCTGTTTCTTCTATACCCCTGTGGGCACTGTGCTACATGGCACAATGATATTGCCACAGCTTGATTATGAAACCCTCACCCTGTTTGTGAGCCAGTGCTGTATGCCAGTGACCTGTGCTTCCTCTAACCTGCACAACTTGCATCTTGGTTCTGTGTGATGCAGCAGATCATCTCGTAGCCTGGCAAGGCCAATCTGGGCACCCTATATGGTAGAAAGGCTCTGCTGGGGAGCTGCTTGGCAGCAGTTCCCTGTGGTCCTCCTTAGTGTTTTGCTGCTTTAGTGGCATCACACACCACTGACTCCTAGGTGCAGATGGCTGCTCCATGCTTTCTGTGCAAGGTTGCCTCCTGGCTCACACTGAATTTGGAAGCCTGACTCACCTCTTCCTCAGTGCCCACATGGAGCACAGCTTCTGCCTGAACTACAAACACTGATCAGTCTCTTCCCTATCGCTTTAGAAATAAATCACTGCCACCCAGGTGTCAACAGGGCTCTGGGCCTTTGCTTCCTTCTTTCCCACTCTCCAAATACTTTGTACCTTCAACGCCAAACATGCTTCTTGTTCCTCTGGACTGTGTGGAGGTTTTGTTTCGGATCTGCTTGTAAAGAGAATTATTTGCACATCTCTGATTCATTGAAGCATCAGATCTGTAAAACATCTTCGCTAACAGCACAGCTGCAGCCTGAATCCAAGCTCACACTTTTCCTCTATTTTTATTAATGCTTTTTTGTTTTTCCTTCTGTCCAAGCAATTGTAGTTTGTGCTTCTAGAATACTGTCAAATGATCACTTTATAGACCTTTGCCTTGTGTTTCCCATCACTCTTTGTTAAATGGACTATAAACTGCTTTTAAGCTCTGCTTCAGAGTTTGCTTTTGCCTCTCTCTCATCGTTATTTACTCTATGCTATATGCAATTTAGGAGATCATCTTCTACCTATACAAAGTTGTCATTGCTTTCCTTCCTTTTGCCGTGCTTTAGTATTTGGGAGGATTTCCATGTGCCATGTAATATTAATTGTATTTCCTTAAGCATTTCTACCAAACCCTTCTCATCTCTGATATAGAGAGTAGTGAGTGTTCTGCCAAATTAAGTGAATACCAGATAGTGTTCGTTTGTTCTTTGCTGGTGCTTATAAATAGGTTACAGAATCTGACAGGGGAGGCAGGTTTGGAATGCTCCACTGGTTCTGTTTCTGCAGGCCCCAGCAGGATAGCAGATTTGGTATTAATTTCATTAGACTTTGTAAGCTATTGAGTTGAGTGAAGAACGTGAGTCTTCGAAGGACAATAGCTCTTGTTTTCAGCAACAGGCTTGGACTATCAGGATGTTGCTTGTCACGTTCAGTGTCTTCTAGACTGATACAAGACCTTTTGGGGTGGGATTTTTCATCATGAATCCTACCCTAAGAAACTGTTGCTAGCACAGGAACACAAAACGTGCTGGAGAAGACCTTACTCTTCAGAGGACATCTTTTGTGGTTCCTATTGCCTTTAACACATTGATCCACTTGCAGTGGGAGTGTTTGCTCACATTCCTCTCCAGAAGACATCACAGCATTATTTTCAGCTTCATTTTCTTCTTTTGTTTAATACCGTCTTGCAGAAACGTGTGCGTCCAGTGTTTCTGGAGACCAGGGTGATTCCATGAGGACAAAGAAAAGTATTTCTCATGGAAAGAAAATGCTGTACAGTCTTGAGTGTCTGAGGAAGCACTGAGTGGGAAGAGATCCCTGCCATTAAATCAGTTTATTTTTAATGTGTTTGCAAAGTCTAGAGAAGGAGCAGCCCACTGCATGCAGCCTTTACCCATGTCTGTCTTCAGGAGGAGTCTGGAGCAGTCCATAACCACAGGCAGTGTAATTGGAAGGTTGCTGTGTTCTGAAAAACCACAAACACTGCAGGCTGTGGCTGCATTTCCTAGATAAAATTCAGCACTGCCACCTGATCTTTGTGTGGAAGCACCAGAATTTTCCTATGAAACTGCAAACTTTCAGAAAACTTTCTGGGTTTCAAGCACTGCCTGGAGTGCCCTGCTCTGTACAGCCCTGTTTTTTCTCTCTGCCTCACTGCAGATGGATCTTCTGTGGTCATACAGTTGTGATTCCTCATTGTCAAATGTGAGTTTTCAGTTGAGTGCTTGAAAGACTTTATTTTGTTTTTTTTTTATTATCTATTCTGTTCTATCTTGTGTCAAGCACATGTGTGTAAAGTCCTGTAAAGAAGCTAAGTTTCTGACTGATGTAGTTCAGCCTCTGATCTGGCTTTTATTTTTAAAGAAAAGAGTGAGTTTCACCTGAAGTGCAATCTGTGCTCTTCCTCAGCTTCTGATGGGAAACAGGGCTTCCCTGTCTTCTTGAATCTGTCAAGCATGGAGCATTCATGGGGTTCTTACTGTCCCAAGTTGAACCTGATATAAGTGGCCTTTGCCCCTTAATGCAGTCTGTTCAGATACTTCTGGAGAACCTTCCTACCCTCCAGCAGATCAGCACTTTCACCCAGCTTGGGGTCATCTGCAGACTTACAGAGCATGCCCTCAAACTCCTTGCCCAGGTCGCTGATAAACATATTAATGAGAACTGGTTCCAAAGCCCTGGGGAACACCACTTGTGACTGGCCACCAGTTGGATTTACCTCCCTTCCCCACCACTCTTGGCACCCAGCTATCAGCCAGTTATTCTCCCCATCCAAGCCACAAGCAGCCAGTTCCTCCAGGAGGACGCCGTGGAAAACACTGGCAAAGACTTGGCTCATGTGAAGCTCTGGTTACTGTGTTCACTTAAAATTAGCCTTCCAGTGGGGTGTAGAGTTGCACTCACTCCAACTGGGAGGCATCCCCTGATAGCTTGGATGAGCAGGGACTCAGGTGAGAATAGCTGATCAACATGCTTTCTATTGCCAGCACTTTCAGGAATAGGCATTTGCTTTTTGAAACACTGGGATTTTGGAGTATCCCACTAATTACTCACATTTTGCTGAACTGCTGGATGTTGAGAAAATATAGGGAAAAAACACTAATATTTCTGCTACAGAGTGAGGCACTGAAAAACAGTGAGGCACTGGGCTGAATTCTTCGCTCTTCCCTTGGTTTTGTTCAGCTTCTAGTGAAGCTGAGGACCCTTGGATCTCCTTACTATAAAATTATTACTTCAGAAGTACAATAAATGCGACAAACTAACAAAAGAATCTAATTAAGGCAACTTCTTTGGATAATGCAGAAATAATCAGTAATCTTTCAGTTCTCGTGATGAAACAAATAAGGGTGCACTTGTAATTTTAATCTGCTTGTAGCTCTTGAGAAAAGCTACAAAGCTACAAAGAGTGAAACCCAGTATAGGTATGGCAGGCTTTGCTTGTTGCCAACTTAGGATTCTGCTCAGCTTTGCTTTCACTCCTCTTCAGAGAATTAACAGTGCTATGGATTCTGTGAGCTTGCCATTGTGGATGCAAAAGGAGCAAATCTAAAGGAGGCCACAAAGGTGATCCAAGGGCTGAAACATCTCTGCTGTGAGGACAGGCTGGGGGAGCTGGGGGTGTTCAGCCTGGAGAAGAGTCCAGAGGGACTTTAGAGCTGCCTTCCAGTACCTGAAGGCTGCAGGAGGGCTGCAGAGGGACTTTTCTGGAGGGTGTCTAGAGACAGGACAAGGGGGAATGGTTTGAAGCTGAGGGAGAGCAGGGTTAGACTGGATCTGAGGAAGAAGTTCTTCAGTGTGGGGGTGGTGAGACTCTGGAATAGGCTGCCCAGGGAGGTTGTGTCTGCCTCCTGCCTGGGGGTGTTGAAGACCAGGCTGGATGAGGCCTCGAGCAGCTGGGTCTAGCTGAGAGGTTTCCCTGCCCATGGTGGGGAGATTGGAGGAGATGACTTCTGAGGTCCCTTCCAACCTGAGTCATTCTAGGATTCTGTGGAAAGGATCATTTTCAGTGTTATTTTTTTTTAATTCCAACAAAGTCTTGCTGGTTGTTTCTGTTTTCTTGTATTTTTTAACAGCTTTGTAGACTTTGCTTCTATTTTGATTTGGACTTTGGCTCATGGAGTGTTTCAAATACCATGGCAGCAAGGGATGTCAGCACACTTCAGTTGATTCTAAGTATATTTTAGTCATGTAGCATTTTATACATATTAATATGTAGCATCTTAGCAGTTCTGTAAGAGTTTAATGGGATAACTATGGGGATTTTTTTCCATTCCAATACAAGACAGCATTTTGAGAGCTTTTGACAAATGAAACTGGCATGAGAATATCATTATGAAAAGGTATTTCTATAATACATAACTTTCTGTTGCTTTTTCTGTGCAGTCTTGCCAGAGCTCTGTAGTGAAAGAGTCTTTTGTCTCAGGATTCTTCTTTGCTAAACTGAGTGAAAATGGAAACAAAATCATAATCATTTTTCACTGCTATGGTTCTCGTGTTTGCTCTACTCCAGAAAAATGAGGACCACATAGCTGAGCATTTCAAATTCGGAATTTTAGACTTTTTGTGTTAAAATACAGTGAAATTTTACTTTTGCAGAAAGTATTTGGTTTTGATTGAAAAGAATTCCGAAGCAATTCCAAAGTTTTAAAACCAAATTTACTGTCATTAGGACTCTGCTTAATGTGGTGTTAGAGCAGCCCTCAAGTTCTCAACAGCCATGCAGAGTGGAGTAAGGGAGGTCAGAGGTGTAACCTCTCTGCTCTCCACAGCTTCCTGAGGAGGGTGGGTGGAGAGGAAGGTGGTAGTCTCTTCTGCTTGGTATGCAGTGATAGGATTCATAGGAATGGCTCCAGCCTGCTTTGAAGAAGATTCAGACCTGATGTTAGGAAACACTTCTTTACAGAGAGGGTGGTCAAACACTGGAAGAGGCTTCTTAGACAGGTGATCGGTGCCCCAAGCCTGTCACTGTTTAAGATGCATTTGGACAGTGTCCTTAGTAACATGCTTTAGCATTGGTAAGCTCTGAACTGATCAGACAGTTGGGCTAAGTGGTCATGGTGGGTCCCTTCCAGCTGAAATAGGTTCTGTTCTTTGCTCTTCATAGCAACCAGTACATCGCTGCTTGTGCTGTACAGCAATGTTCTGCTGTCCAGCTTCCTTACTCTGTGTCCCAGGGAACAGCACCTCTCTGTATTGCCAGAGCTGGGAACTGATCGCTGCGCTCCGCTTCAGGGCCTTTGGTGCTTGCAGTACTGAATTGACACATCTTTGTACAGATGTTGTGTGCATTGAGGAATGCTGTTGTTGAGGAAGGAGTGTGGCCCTTTAATCAAAGGGACAGCCTGTCTTACATTTCGAAATACTGCCAATATTTACACTTACCTGTTGTCCTTTTGAAAAGGAGATTGTCAAGGAAGCCTTAATGGAGGAGCAAAAGCGAAGTGAAAAAGTAATGGAAGAAGCAGTGAAAAGGACAAGAGAGGAACTGATGGAGTATATTCAAGAGCAGAAGCGGGTGAGTTACCACTGGCTCATGTCATTCAGTGAGAAATTGAAGTTGACGAATCCTGAAACCTGTCTTAAAATACATAAGAAAACAGATTCAGGACTTTTGTCTTCAGATGTGTCACTTCTTTCTTCAAACCATTTTTCACTGGGCTACATTTCTTCTTAGGTATTTGTAGAATTTGAAGATCACCATAATCCCAAAACCAGAAACGAGTGCATCAGTTGAACTAAACAGTATTTCGTTATTGCAGTAACTTAAAGATGGGGCCCAAATGCAGTCTGTCAGATTCCAGTTGGGATCACTGACAGCATTGCAGTGTTAATAGCAGATGCTGGTTTATGTTCACAAATGAACTCTACTGTGCAGTTTGCGTGCACACAAAGGCTGTTCAATTTCCCCCCCAGCCCATATGGTCTGACAATGTGCAGGTGTCCTGGTGTTGTTGTGAGCATGCTGTACAACCACTGCACTGCTGCTGGGAGGAGATACGATGTTCTGCAGCTCGGCCTCAAATATTTCCTTAACACTGTTTGGTGCTTGCGGGTGAACAGCAGAATGTCACTTAGAACACACTTTGATTTGATTTCATTAGGGGGAAGAAAGAGTTATCCATGCTGGGGTTTTTACTGTGGAGTCCTTTGATATTTCAAATTAATTACTTGAATCCTTTTCTCTTTCTGATTACTTATGCACACTGAATTTTGTGCCAGACATTTGTGCACTGTTTCCTCTTTGGGTTTCATTTGGTTTCCATTCCTGTGGGTAACTTTTGTCTGCAGTAGTGTGCAGTTTGTGTTTGAAAAGAAGGATTTCTGGTAGTGTCACATTAATGATCAAACTGGGTTCTGCAAGGGTGATTTTGCAGGAACTTAGAATTTCAGGTTGCGCTGGAATTAATCTGTTACAGCATGGTGCAGAAACTTTTATTTCTTGTAGTTTTTCAGTTTTCCACCAACTTTCATGTACTTTTTTAAAATTTGATTAAGCCAAGAGGAGGAAGAGATTCTGACATATTCTCCTGACTTCTAAAATGCTGGAAAACTGTTGAAAAACCTGTATTCAGCCTAGGATTTTTCTCTTCAGATATCTAAACTTTGCTGCTCACGCATGCCCTTTTGTTTTTGTGTTTCTGCTTATACATCTTTAGTCTCTTTTTATTATTTTATGTTTAAAAAGGAGCTTTCAGTGGGAGCCAGGAGTAACTCACTTTGCATCACACTTTTTTCTTTTTGCAAACATGGTTTCTATGTTTGATGAATATTTAGTTGCTTATAGTAAAGATTTAAAAGGCTTCAGAGGAACTTTTTCTTAGGGTGTCTAGAGACAGGACAAGGGGGAATGGTTTGAAGCTGAGGGAGAGCAGGGTTAGACTGGATCTTAGGAAGAAGTTCTTCAGTGTGGGGGTGGTGAGACTCTGGAATAGGCTGCCCAGGGAGGCTGTGGCTGCCTCCTGCCTGGGGGTGTTGAAGGGCAGGCTGGATGAGACATTGAGCAGCTGAGTCCAGTTGAGAGATGTCCCTGCCCATGGTGGGGAAGTTGGAGAAGGCCCTTTCAATCTGAGCTATTCTGGGACTCTTACTCATTTTTTAGGTTCAATTTGGATCAATGTGGCAGATGCAGAGAACAGTCCACAAACATGAGCGTTCAGTAGAAAGAATAAGATCACTCAAGTTAGAATATGTTTTTGTTTGGGTTTTTTTTTTGTTTGAGTTTTTTTTGTTTGTTTTTGTTTTTTAAGGCAAGCTTAAAGTTAAGTGCTGTCATTTCTGTCTGTCTGGGTGCAGCAATGCTAGGTATGTCTCAGTTTCCTTACAAAGTGTTAGTAAAGCGATTATTTTACATTTAAAGACACACCATCAAAACCCCCATTGCATTGAAAACTCAGCACTTGTGGTACTCTTAGCACAAGTTGTTCTCATCATAATTGAATGACACTGTTTGAATAGTTCAGAAGAGGTTGATCTGAAACAGATGCTTGGCACTGGCAAGTTCATATTTTCCATTCATTTCAATTGTATTGAAATTTCCTGGGTTTGTTTGGTTTTTTTGTTTTTGTTTTTTTTAAGGTATCATTGTATAGTTTTGTTTTCTGCATATTTCATGCAGCAGCAGCAGCATGTTTTGGGCTTATCCGCTGCTTTGTGTCTGATTGGGTCTTCTGTGCAGTTGCAACACTGAAGTAAAAGTTACACATTCTTATACTTGATTTGTGCACAGAGTTGAGTTTGCCTTCATCATTTTGGTGGTTTTAGCCCAGATTCTATACTTGAAAAGTATTCTGTATAAAACCCAAGGAAAGGTACAGTGATTCAGAAGCAGTTCTTAGGCTAGGTGCTTTCGGGTCTGCTCCAAGAAATTCTTTTGACTTTATTTTACTGGAAGCATCAAAAGTGCTAACATGGTCAATCCCAAAGAGTCTTCTGATTACTTAGTTCATTCTGTTTGTGTGCAGACACGTTGCATTTTAATACCTCATCATGCAATTAATTCATGAAGTCCTGCAAATAACAATACCTAATGATGACATTAATGATTATTAAGTGGTCTAATAAGTACAGTTCAGCATCACTTGCAAAGCAAGCAGGAGGAAATAGAATTCCTTGCCACTAGGTGTTGGAAATGTTAAAAGCCTCAATGATTCTTCTGTTTAAAAAAAAAAAAAAAAAAAAA